>JAGFNQ010000375.1:67827-331845 GCA_024364735.1 Boesenbergia rotunda | reverse complement strand
CAGGACCATGAACAATGATGGAGGAATAGATGGACGATGCTATGTCAAAATCGAACTGCAGATGCATCCCGTAAAGCATCAGGCAGTGAGATGTAAGGATCGCATCAAGATGCTTGGACGTAGTTGGAAGAAGACAATTTGCGATAATTTAAAACAGAATATAATCGATGGGAGACAGATGACGAGCAGGGAATGTGGGAAAGTTATAGATATCCGCACCAAAACCTCGTGGCCTGGGTGGCTAGAAAATGTTCATATATGGAGTCCGGAGTGATTCCAGTAAAAGGAGCAGGAAGAGGAACAGGATGATATGGATAAAGTGAGAAATCATTCTTAGAGGGACGACAACCCAGAAACAAAGTGAAGGATGATAGGGTGAAGTCAAGATCGACACCGGTGACACGGGTCCGCCATCCCATGCCCTCCCATTGGCCAGATTATTGTAGAATTCAGAGATCAAGTCAACATTGATCGGCCTTTCTAAGAAAAGGATGTTTTGAAGCCCATAGTACTCAATGATTCCTTTTATCGTAGGGCAATGTTCATAAACGAAGGTTCGGTCCACTGATCGACATGGCATTAGTTCGAAGTTGTGCCAATGAAAGTCTAGAGCATAGAGAATGTTCGGAAATCTAGGATGCGGGGGAGATGGAGGCCTTAGAGGAGATGTAGATGATGAGGAAGTCTTCCCTCTTGAACTAACCTCTATAACCTCCTTTCCCTTAGATGACTTTCTAAGGAGGTTTGAATTGATCATGACACATAGATTGAATCATACAAGAGTTGATCATCAGATGAGACCCAATCAAAAGATAGACATAAAAGTTTGGTCATAAGAAATGAGGAAGAGGGTCACGGTAAGAAATAGGTCACGGCACAGCAGCAAGTAAGAACAAAAACCATGGTTAGCTTCACAAACATATATTCTATGATCTCTTGGAAACGGGAAATGAAGCCAAACACTTACTTTGGTGCCATTGAAATTGTTTGAAGGGATTGGAAGACTCGCGACAGAGAAGAACGCGCGTGAAGGAAGAGCCTTCAAGCCGGAGAAAACCGCCCGCAGAGGAGGTCGCACGAGCGTGAAGGAAGACGCAGAGACTTCTCTCGCTCGTTCGCACAGGGTGTTTCGGCGCTAGGGTTCGGGAAAACGAAGATTTGGAGAGTTAATCGGTTGGTGGATCGGTCCACCAACCAAAATTTAATGCAGTTGATCGGATCACCGTTCGATCAGATCGCGTCCGGACCGATCAGATGCGATCCTGATCGGACTGGCGTGGTCCTGATCGGTCTGATGACCGATCAGACGCGCTCCTGATCGGTCGGGTGACCGATCAGGATTTGATCAGTAGGGTCCGAAGAGAAAACTCTGAGCTCCCTGATCGGTCTGTGGACCGATCCCCACAGGGTGCCAGATCGGTCCGGAGACCGATCCAGGCTTGCTCAGAATACTTGGTCAGATTCTGGGAGGTCACGGCTTGCTTCGCAGATCGGTCTGTGGACCGAACACCACGGGAAGGGGTCAGATCGGTCCAGGGACCGATCAGCCCGATTCCTGATCGGTCCGGTGACCGATCAGGGTTCCTGATACGACCTGGAATGTTCAGTTTCAGAATTTCTGAAATTTCCAAATGATATTTGATGGATTTTGTCTAGTTTGGACAGGTACTTATGACTAAAATGATTCTTGAACAAGAATCTAAAGTCTTATAGGTTCATCAACCACTTTGACCCATCTAAATGGAATCAAACTCAACCATCAATCAATCAAGCAAATTCAAACAAGTTTTTACTCCAATTCAAGTTTCCAATCAAGTTGCCTTGATTGGAATGTCCAAGTATGATCATGGAGCCATATACACATATGTTATGCAATGGTTTTCCCCATACTTGGTCACCACCGTGATTATTATCTCGTCAACTTAATTTCTCAATTGATGCAATGACATTTTGAGAAATTGAGTTGAACCTAACATCTCACCCCATATCTAGCAAACAAAAAATTTTGGTAACCCTTATAGTTTGTGTGAGATGTTCCCAAAGTTACCCAATTGTTCCCTAACAATTTGAAATAATCATGAAGGGTTTTGACCACAATTTGAACATCATGAAGCGCGACACATTCCCAATTCCCGTCTTAGGAAACTAAATTCACTTCGGGAAGTGGTTTAGTGAAAATGTCAGCTAGGTTTGACTTTGACTCTACATGTGAGAGTATGATGTTCCCCCTAGCTACATGATCTCTAATGAAGTGATGTCTTACTCAATATGTTTTGTCCTAGAATGATGGACCGGATTCTTGGTTAAGTTAATTGTGCTAATGTTATCACATAACACTTGCACACCCTTGTAACCCAATCCATAGTCCTCTAAGGTGTGGATCATCCACAACAATTGTGATATACACTCTCCCATGGCGATATATTCTGCCTCGGTAGTGGAAAGAGCAACACAATGTTGCTTCCGACTCGACCAACTTACTAAAGACGAACCTAGGAATTGGCAGCCCCCACTAGTGCTTTTCCGGTCCAACTTACATCCAGCGTAGTCGGAATCCGTATAGCCCATCAAATCAAAAGATTCGGTACGGGGATACCAAAGACCTACACCAATTGTGCCCTTGAGATATCTCAAAATTCGCTTAACAGCAATTAGGTGAGATTCCTTGGCACAGACTTGATACCTAGCGCACATACCTACAGCAAATAGTATATCTGGTCGACTAGCTGTAAGGTATAGCAAACTACCTATCATGCTTCGATATTGAGTTAGATCAACGGGTTTACCACTCTCATCATTGTCCAATCTTGTGTTTGTAGCCATGGGAGTGGTTACCTCTTTTGAATCACTCATATTGAATTTTCGAAGCATTTCATGTGTATACTTTGATTGGTGCACATGGATACCATCGCGAGTTTGCTTGATTTCAAGTCCGAGGAAGAAAGTCAACTCTCCCACTAGACTCATTTCAAACTCACTCTCCATGTGTCCAATAAATTCACGTAAATAGCCCTTGTTGTTTGAGCCACAAATTATGTCATCGACATAACTTGGGCTACAAATATATTGTCACCATCTCTTCGTAGAAATAGTGTAGGGTCTATTTGACCTCTAACGAAGTCCTTTTCAATCAAGAATGTCGACAACCGCTCATACCAAGCCCGGGGTGCTTGTTTAAGGCCATAGAGTGCCTTCTTGAGCTTGTACACGTGGTTTGGATATTCGGTACTCTCAAACCCTGGAGGTTGTTCGACATAGACTTCTTCCCTAATCAAACCATTTAGGAATGCCGATTTGACGTCCATTTGAAATAGTTTGAAGCCTCGATGTGCTGCAAATGCAAGCATCAATCGGATGGACTCTAATCGTGCCACGGGAGCATAAGTCTCATCATAATCAAGACCTTCAACTTGACTGTAGCCCTTGGCTACCAAGCGTGCCTTGTTTCTAATGATTTCTCCCTTGTGGTTTAATTTGTTTTTGAAGACCCATTTAGTTCCAATAATAGTGGTCTTCTTGGGCCTAGGGACTAAGTCCCAAACCTGACTCCTCTCAAACTGACCTAGTTCATCTTGCATTGCAATAATCCAATCGGGATCATTTAATGCTTCATCAATTTTTCTAGGTTCAATTTCGGAAATTAGAGCAACTTCATTAGCCTCATTCCTGAAGAATGATCTAGTCCTAACCCCTTGATGGATGTCTCCAACAATTTGGTCTTGGGGATGACTAGAGGCTAATCTCGTTTGCCTTGGTGTTGGTGGTGTTTCTTGAACGAGTTCACTAGACACAAGTTCAGCCTCAGGATCCGGCTGATCAATGGATTGTCTTGGGTCACCGTCATCAGACTCATCACCATTAACACCACTTGGATTTTCATTCAAACTAAGTCTCCTTAGTTCGATTTGAACTCCTTCTACATTATCTGATTGGTCAATTGGTTTTGGAAATTCCTCAAAAACCACATCAGAAGACTCTTCAACTAATCTAGTTCTCTTGTTGTAGACTCGGTAGGCTTTACTAACGAGGGAGTACCCGACTAGTATCCCTTCATCAGCTTTTGCCGTGAACTTTCCAAGGTGATCCTTGGTGTTTAGGATAAACACCTTACAACCAAACACCCTAAGATGTTTAACCGTAGGTGGTTTCCCAAACCAAAGTTCATGGGGAGTCTTTCCTAAAAACCTATGGACGAGAACTCGGTTTTGCACATAGCAAGCTGTATTAACAGCTTCAGCCCATAAGTAACTCGGGAGTGAGTACTCATTAAGCATGCTTCGTGCAGCCTCTTGAAGTGCACGGTTCTTCCTCTCTACAACACCATTTTGTTGTGGTGTCCTAGGAGTAGAGAACTCATGTCTATAACCCTTATCTTGACAAAATTCTAGAAACCTTTGGTTTTGAAATTCACCTCCATGATCACTTCTTATTGTCTTAATTGTTGATGATTTCTCATTTTCAACCCTTCTACAAAAAGAAATGAAAATATCTAAGGTTTGATCCTTATGTTTTAAAAAGAAAGTCCAAGTATATCTAGTGAAGTCATCAATGATAACAAAGCAATATCTACTTCCATTCAATGATATGATGGTACTACAATCAAATAGATCCATGTGAAGTAAATCTAAAGCATTGGAAGTACTTACAGTGCTTTTACCTTTATGTGCAGATTTTGTTTGCTTACCCATTTGACACGCATCACATAATTTATCTTTTCCATACTTGATGCTTGGTAAGCCTCGCACTAGTCCCTTGTTGGCCAACTTCCGGATGTTCTTCATGTTCACATGTGCTAGCCTCCAGTGCCAAAGTGTGGACTCTTCTTCTTTTGACATGAAACACTTAGCAAGAGCATTAGTAGCACTTTTAAAAGAAACTTGATAAATATTGTCTACTTTTGCTCCTACTAGTACCGTGTCCAAAGTGTCATTTTGTCTAACTAGACATTGACTTGGTTGGAAATCAATTGTGTAACCCGTGTCACACAATTGACTGACACTTAGGAGATTAAACTTCATCCCCTTGACTAGAAGGACATTTGAGATTCTAAGACATCCGGATATTTGAATGTCTCCTATTCCTATGACCTTAAGGCTACCATTGTTACCAAATGATACATTACCTCTACTCTTCTTGTGAAATGTGGTAAACAATGATCTATCCCCGGTCATGTGTTTGGAGCATCCACTATCAACGAACCAAGTTGATAGATGCTCCCCCTCAATCACAACCTACACAATTCGAAAAATAGAAGTCTTAGGTACCCAAACCTTGGGACCTAAAGCATCAACTAAACATGACTTAGGCACCCATGCCTTGACAACTTTCTTTTGAGTCTTGGGTGTCCTAGATTGTCTCATGTCAGTCCTAGACATGAGAGATACAAAAGAGGGTTCCTTAGGGCGGTAACCAATACCGGCCCTATTGTAGACCGCTCTTTGGGCATTCAAAATCATATCTAAGGTCTTAGAGCTATTTGAGAATTTCCCAAGAATATTCTTGAGCTTCTCAACTTCACTCTTCAAGGATTGGTTTTCCTCTACTAACCCATTATCATGCAAATCACTGATTTCCTCAACCTTAGAGGATTTCAAGTTTCAATTTCATGTTTCATGATTTAATTTCATCTTCTAGCAATTCAACATGCAAGTCATCAATGTTATCATCCCTAGAAGCTTTTAATTGAACAATCTCTAATTGCAATGCTTTAACTTTATTTTTGGATTTCTTAAGCATACTAGTTAAACATGCAATTGCTCTATAACATTTTTCAAGCTCGGGAGAAGTTACCTCTTCATCATCCGAAGATGATGAAGCCGCGTTTGAGGAGCTTGAAGTTTCTTCACTGCCCTCCTCTCCAAGAGCCATGAGAGCCACTTGCCTTGTGCTCTTCTCCTCCTTTTCATCATCGGATGAGCTAGAGGATGACTCATCCCAAGAGGCCTTCAATGCCTTCTTCTTCTTCTTGGAATTCTCTTCTTTTCTTTTGGATTTTTCCTCCTTTCTTAAGCTTCGGACACTCATTCTTGAAGTGTCCTTTCCTACCACACTCAAAACAGGATGCATTATTCTTATCAAGTTTGGATTCACTAGTATTACCTCTCCTCTTGAAACGTCGATCTCTTCGCATCATCCTTCGCACGAAGTTCGCCATTTCGGATGAAGAGGAGCCACTGCCATCTTCCTCCGAGGTTGACTCGGATTCGGAGGAGGATGAAGATGATGAAAGATCCTTCTCCTTTTTCTTCTCCTTCTTCTTCTTGTTGATCCGGTCCCCTGCAACTAAGGCAATCCCTTTTCCTTGGGGCCTTTGTTAGCCATCTCATGCAATTCCATCTCACAAAATAAATCATCTAACTTTACAATAGATAAATCCTTGGATACTTTGTAGGCATCCACCATGGATGACCACAAAGCATTCCTTGGAAATGCTTTCAAGACATACCTCACAAGGTCGCGATTCTCGACCTTTTCATCAATTGAGTGAAGTCCATTAAGAACTTCCTTGAACCGGCTATGGAGCTCACTTACCGACTCATTCTCCTTCATGGAGAGGTTTTGAAGTTGATTGAGGAACAAGTCCCTCTTTGCAATCCTCGAGTCCCGGGTGCCTTCATGGAGCTCTATGAGTTTGTTCCACAAGTCTTTTGCACTTGTGAAGGGACCAACCTTGATGAGTTGGTCTTTGTTCATGCCGCATTGTAGAGTGACAACCGCCTTAGCGTCGGCTTCACTTTTCCTTGTTTGTTCGGCAGTCCACCGGGAAGATTCAAGTTCCTTGCCTTCATCATCTTTAGGAGGGATGAATCCTTCCTTCACCGCGAACCACGTATGGATATCCATCTTCAAATAATATTCCATCTTTGATCTCCAATATTGGAAGTCGGCGCCATCAAAGAATGGAGGTCGGGTGGTGGAGAAGTCATCTCTCAAAGCTATCTTGTTGAGAACTCTCGGTTGTTAAGCCGTAAACAGAGCAACATGGCTCTGATACCACTTGTTGGGAACGAGATGGCTATAGAGGGGGGGTGAATATAGACAATCGCTTGCCCCTTGAAAACTTATCACGATTTCTGCAACTCAAATATCAGTAGCACAGCGGAAAGAATGGAAAACAGAGTATGCAGAAAAATCAAATGAACGCAAAACACACACAGCTAGCAAGATCGCTAACAAGGAGGGTTTACAAGGTTCGGGGATAACTTGCCCCTACTCCTTGGCGTGCCCTTGAGGTGGGCGATCCCTTGATCGTCGGCAGATCAAGCCCCGGTTAACACCGGATATGAAGCAACCTCCTTCTCGGTGGAGAAACCTCTCCACAGCGTGTTTCAAACAATGATATATAATGAGCACAATGAAACAACAACAAGAAGGTCTTACTCAAACACTTAGAGAGGATAAAACACAGCAAGCTTCCCTGAGCTCCACCCAGTGGCGATCTCACGCAGACCCCTGTCTGCTTCGTGTCTTCCCACTGTCGGACTCCAAGCTTCTTGTTTTCTCCTTCAAGCGCTCAAGTATGATGATTGCTCCTCAATAGCTTGCTTAGAATCGTTGGAGAACTCAAGAACAGCAAGCTTGTAGCAGCAGAACGCAAGAACACAAAGCTTCAAGAACTGCAAGTCATACTGAACTCAACTCTCGCGTTCCTTTTTGTTTCTCCGCCAAGCGACAGGTGACACCATCTCTGTAGCTCCCAGCTACTCAACTGCCAACGCCAGCCTCTACTGAGCTATCTCTGGACTCACTGAGCTCCTCAGTCGAGCTCCAGTCTCAGCTCCAGTCCGCAGCTCGCCGTTGCAACCTGAGATGGGAAAAGGGACAAACCTGCTCTGAGGAAAGCGCGCTTTGACTTCTCCTAGAGTGTTTGAATCCTCCCCTGTCACCTGAAACTCAATCAGAGCATTAGAGCAGAAGATCACGCAGCATATCACATATCAGAAAACATACATCAGCAAATCCGATACGATCAGACACTCTGACCGCGTCTGACAGTGAAATTTGAATTAAAGTGATCGGTCACCGGACCGATCCAGGGTGTGTGGATCGATCACCAGACCGATCCACTGCTTTGCTGGGATTCCCAGCTCTCGCAGCAATACACGCCTGATCGGTCACCGGATCGATCAGGGTGAATCCTGATCGATCACCAGACCGATCAGATTGGATCCTGATCGGTCATCCAGACCGATCAGAGCAGATGAACAGTTACTTTTTTAATCAAAACCAAGATTCCTGATCGGTCACCAGACCGATCCAATACTCTGATTTGCAAGGGAACTCACTCACCGTTTGCTCCCTGATCGGTCGCCAGACCGATCAGGAGCAAGACAGCAAGGAAGCAGCCTGCTCCCTGATCGGTCTCCGGATCGATCAGGAGCCACACAGTAGATTCCCAATCTCACTGTGCGCTCCCTGATCGGTCACCAGTCCGATCAGACATAGCTGGATCGGTCACCAGACCGATCCACTACGGAGCAGCGTGCCAAAAGTCCCTGATCGGTCACCAGACCGATCCAGTGACTCTACCCAGCCCTCCAAGCTAGGGATTCATCCACCTTAGCCCTCCAAGCTAAGGATTTTTCCATCTAACTCTCCAAGTTGGGAATTTGCACCTAACCCTCCAAGTTAGGACTTTTCACCTAGCCCTCCAAGCCAGGACTTTTCACCTAGCCCTCCAAGCTAGGACTTTTCACCCAACTCTTCCGAGTTAGAACATCATCCAACCTAGCCCTCCAAGCTAGGCACCTGACCCTCCAAGCCAGGACTTTTTCACCTAATTCTCCAGGATGGGAATTTGCACCTAACCCTCCAAGTTAGGACTTTTCACCTAGCCCTCCAAGCTAGGACTTTTCACCCAACCCTTCCGAATTAGGACTTTTCCAACACCTAACCTCCCAGGTTAGGATTTTCCAACACCTATCCTTCCAAGCTAGGATTTTCCACACCTAACCTCCCAGGTTAGGATTTTCCAACATCATGCCTAATCCTCGATTAGGACTTAATCATAATCATCATAATCATCACAATCATCACAATCATTACACCTAACCTCCCAGGTTAGGACTTTTCACATCATGCCTAATCCTCGATCAGGACTTAATCATAATCATCATAATCATCCTCCTAAACTAAAATCGTTGTCAACACCAAAACAACAATCAGGGCCAGACTGCATCAACAATTATATGCTAGTTTACCGGGCAGATCAATTAATCCATGTGGGTTATACGGATTCAAACTTCCAATCGGATAGGGACAAAAGTAAGTCTACCTCGGGATTTGTGTTTACTTTAGGAAGTGAAGCCATAGATGGAGAAGTGTCAAGCAGAAATGCGTGGTGGACTCCACCATGGAAGCTGAGTATGTGGCAGTCTCAGAGGCAGCCAAGGAAGCTGTATAGCTCAGGAACTTCATGATGGACTTGGATGTGATTCTTGGTTTGCCCAGATCTATCATAATTTATTGTGATAACAGTGGTGCAGTTGCAAACTCGAAGGAACCACGAGCCCATAAAATGAGTAAACACATAGAGAGCAAGTATCACCTGATACGAGAAATCGTAAAGCGAGGAGAAGTAGCTGTCACCAAAATTGCATCGAAGGATAACCTGGCGGATCCGTTCACTAAGGCCCTTCCGGCGAGAGCTTTTGATCGACATATGGAGGATATGGGAGTCAGATGTATGTCACTGGGAGGACAGTGGAGTCTTTGAATATAAGTGGGAGATTGTTAAGATGTATACTAAAAAACTTATATTTTTCTATAAACATCTACATTTTGAAAGAGAATCACGACATCACTGTTGCAAGTTTATATTAGTTTGTGCATAACTGTCTGATACTTTGTATTGTAGATAACATGGTGTGTGGTGACACACAGAAGATCATGTTATTAGTCCCTTGCAGAGTATAAGTAGAGGCTCACAACCGAGATGAAGTTGGACAAACCATCGGGATGGTTGTAGTGTAATTAGGTATGGTTTAACTTGATCATAGAATTACACTAGTGCACTTTGTGTGCATTGAGCATGACGGATTTGAGATGATTCGATTTATACTGATTATATTATCGAACAAGACCTTAGGTTATTATGAATGTACATGCTCTTAATCCGGATATAATAATGGGTGCATGTACTTAATATTTATTTCTTTAATTTACCAATGGACGAGATTTATTCATTAAATCAATAGGCCCGGTAAATTAGGGAATAATATTATTTATATAGTGTGTCATTGATTATATAAGGAAATCGTGTCCTAATTATTTTAGGATGATGATGCCCCCTTGAGGAGCTCATAAAGAATATCATGTAAATCTTGCAGGTAGACTTGGTCCGACATGATAATAAAGTTGAGTGGTACTACTCTTGGAGTTAGATATTAATTAATTAAATTGTCAGTAATTTAATTAATTAATGGACATGTGATATTTTAAACAAGGGGAGAAAATGTACACATAATAAGAAGGAGCCCATATTTTATTATGGGGTTGGTGCGGTAATTCAATAATAACCCATTAGTGGAGCAGGTTATTATTAACAGCTCGGGTTGAGGATCCATTAGGAGACCAAAATCAACTCCTTCTCATGGTCCCTATTGTAGCCTATAAATACTCTCATAAGCCATCATGAACCAAGCCCAAAAACCTAATTCTCTCTCTCTCTTTCTCTCTCTTTCTCTCTCTCTCTCTCTCTTCTCTCCTCTCTTTGGTGGCTTGCAGCGCCGACAACAAGAAGGAGTGGTGCTAGGGTTCAAGTGAGGGAGAAGGAGGAAACTTCATCTTCTTCTCTTCATCTTTTCTTGAGGGGCGTGCGCAAGCAAGAAGAGGAGAGAGAGCCGGCGGCGCAACCTTGAAGGTGGAGTAGGGTCGGTGCAAGGAAGAAGAAGGAGGTAGAAAAGAAGAAGAGGACTTGTTGGTGGCTTTGTTTCTTGGAGGATCGTTGCCCACACAACGTCCAAAAAGGGGATAGGAATACAATAGAAGATCAAGAGGTAAAACAAGAAGTATAATCTTGGTTTTATTCCTTTATTTTTATTCTAGTTTATTGTATTCATGTTGTTTACTTGGACCCCGAATCAAACACAAGAATTGGCGATCAAATTTCATCATCTATTCCGCAGCTAATCGATAAAGGAGTTAGATTGTTTGAACAACAAGTTTGTTCAAGTGATCACTCAATCGAAAATCATGATGATGAAGTAGGTCGTTCAGGAAGTTTTTTCCCATCCGGATTATTTCTAATCTATAGAATTTTAATCCGGGAATATGAAGAGGAACCTGATAAGTAGTTTTAATCGGCGGATCACGATGGTTTCAATCAACTAGAAGGAGGATCAGTCGGCGTATTGTTTCAGTCGACTAATTGGTTATCAATCAACCGAACGATGGCTATAAAAGAAGGTCTCGAGATCCGAGCTAAACAACTCATTCACTGCTTACTTCATCACATTTCTATTGCTATGACTGCACAAGTGCGCTGCTACTAAGCCGAAAGGCTCATCACCAATCTACACTGACAAGCTCCTACTTCATTGTTGGTGTAATTTAATTCTAGCACTTGTATTCATTTACAAAGGAGCTAGTAGATTGTTATTATCTTCCTCTCATTGTACGAGTTTGTTTTTCTTTGAACTGTTTTAGAGAAAAAAGTTATGGTGGATTGTCCAACCAAGCGATCAAAGATTGTGGACTTTGGAGTAATAGTCACTCGACTGCGAATCAAGTAAAATCGACTGAGTATTTTTTCTCTCTTTTTATTCTGCTCTCATTTACTTTGATTCAATTTTAATTACACAAAGAAATGAAAGTTTTAAAATGAATGACCCCTGACTTCTATGATCCTACAACAGCAACAATGGAGAATTAGCAGGAATAGGGGAAGAAATCCATCTGATCGATCTCCCTCCTCCTTCTGCGGCCGGGGAAAGTGGAGACTGGAGAAAGTGGAGGCTGAAAGTTAAAAGTGGCGCCCAGCTATCGCGAAGGCCTTCATTTATGTACAGAATTAGTTATATTAATAATTATATCTCGCTGGATTAATCAATGAGTTTTCCTCTTCTTCGTATGCGGTAAAAATGATACGTATTAAGAATTTAAAGCATTAAATTCAACTAATGTGATATTTCAATTACAATGATTTTTGACTGGTTCATTGTGTCTTTCATGATATAATTTGGTCTAGGACAGCAATTTTCGACTATCTTTGATGCCTAAATAATAATTACATAATTTTCGATTATCTTTGATGCCTAGATAATAATTACATACACAAAAAAAATATCATATCATTGGTATCATTATTGTATACATAATCCCCGCCGCATCCAAATATATTCATCAGATATTATTTTCAAATATATATATATATATATATACACACACACAAAAAGTACCATTATATAATTTTTTTAATAATTATTTATACACAGTAGGGTCTCATGCACTGTGAGAACTATTTAATTTTTTAAAAGCTGAATTGAGTTATTTTAGATCATTATATAACTTTTGCTAGGCTATTTAATAAATTATTTGTTAGTCTTTCTTCTTTAAAAAAATAATAATTGTAGTTGAAAATTTTATTATTTTAATAAAATATATAACATCTATTTAATTATGAGACTCTAAAGAGTTTATTTTTTTAGTTTAAATTAACACACAAAATGTTTTTATTTAAAATATTTAATAAATCATTTTTACTCAACTAACACTTGAAAGTAGATTATTCAAGTATTCATTGCAAGTCTTGGAATTTAGATTTGACATAAATATGTTGATCAATCATTTCAGCTCAAAATGGATAATCGAAAGCAAAATATTAATTTTAAAAGTCTTATGAGTTCATATATAATCTTTGAACTTAAGATTTCAAGAGAGTTTGAACTTGTATATCTACATGCATGAATCAATTAGACCTCCAAGTTAAGAATCAAAGTGGGTTCAAATCCCGCCCCCAGGGTTATGGTGCAGTGGTAAGGTAACTAGTCGTTAACCCAGGCATCTGCGGTTCGATCCTCAGCTACGGCGCATTTTGCAGGAATTTTTCCTCCAAATGGGGCGCGAACCCTGGGACGCTGGGCTTCTAGACTGCCCACCGCGAGCGCTTCCTGATTTACCTTGGTGACCGGTGGGAAACTTCCGTGAGGCTGGGCCGGTCACCCTAGATTCAATTTGTCTGCTGCCTGGTTCATCTTAAAGTGGGTTCAAATCCCATAATGTTTATGGGATGGTAAATAGACAAATGAGTTTCTCAAGCAACGAGAGCTCAATTCTCACGCAACATAAATAAATATCTATGACCCTCGAACCATTTGTAGCATTGGACCCCTCTCATAATTCATTTGAGCTTTTTGAATTTACCTAGTGATAGATAAAAAACTTTTGTGAGACCGAGTCAATCACCTTTAAATAAATAAAAGATAAAAATATATAGACATCTAGACTTTAACTACACGCATGAATGACCCGAATTACGGTGTTATAGCAACGATGCTCAAGTAGTTCCCGAACACCCATAGTTCTAATATCAGCTACGTCGCATTGTAAGGTGATTTCCTCCAATGGGATGAAAAACTTGGGACATTGGCTATTGAGTGATGAGACGTTTGCATTTTCAGATTTACCCTAGTGGCAGGTGAGAAATTTCTATGGATCCAAACTAATGCCACATGAATTTTTCCTTTAATGGGAAGACAACCTTGAAACGCTAGCTGTAGAGCGACGAGCCGTTTGTGCTTTCAAATTTAACTTGGTAGTCAATGGAAAACTTCTTTGAGACCAGATCGTTCACCTTCAAGATTAGTTAATTTGAAGAGTTAGATACCTGAATTATAAAAAAAAGAATGAATCAATCAGAAATGTACAAGCCAATTCCACTATAACAGTTTTATGTTGTATAAGTCTCTAGGGTTTGCTGTGGTAATAAAAGGCGGGATAGATTTCCCAAGCAACTAGTATTCAATTCTCACACAGGAAGCGCTTCCGATAATTGAACTATCGATGAAGCTGGAGCATCATGTTAGGAACTATCGCTCTTCCTAAATTTATTAGATGGGTGGAATATAGGACCGGACCGTATATACCTCAAGATTAAATCTGGTTATAAAAATTGAATATCTGATATAAAAAAACACAATGGAATGGAGAAAATTAAACTGACACATAAGCAATATATTTTTACAAACCATTGAAAATAGTAGATTCATAAAATTATACAAGCAAAGCATATCATTTTGAAATTATGCCCACGCTAATACATTGGTGACTAATAGAGAACTCTTCTTCCATGAAATAAAAAACACACACACACACACAATCTTGGCTAGTAGGGCAATCGGACATTTGAACAGATGTGGTCAGTCCGATAATCCGCAAAACTGTGCATTATACATTAGCTAGATACAAACAAAGAACAAAAGTAAAACGCGCGCACTGTATGATCAAACGCATACAAATTGTTTCAAGTAACTAAATATGGGACATAATAATGCTTCTTTGCATATATATATAATAAGCTTATTGGCTTTTCTCAAGCTGCAATACAAATACTTCGATCAAGAAAACTTTCCTCATGTGATGTTCGCGAGCAGCTTCATGCCCCCTGCCCTTACTTTCACCATTTAATTTAATTTGAAGCTGCAGGTTGAACAAGGGAATGTCTTGAAATTATTTCCTCTTGTATAATCTGGAGAAATGAATAATGGGCGAATATGAATTAGTCTGCGAAGAAGCTGTTGCTTGGAGGAATTCAAGCCGATTTTTTGTAAGTGTTATTTTCTCTTCGATCTGCATCAGATCGATGCTCTCTCTAACTCCATGCACGTACACTTTCCTCAGGAACCGTCTCTACGAACTGCACCAGAAAACCAAGTCTCAGATAACTTGCATATATTGAAACCAAAGATTAAACCCCAACATTCATATATGAAAAGTGAGGGTGTTGAGGAACATATATACCAGGAGGAGATTGCACGAAATACGTTAACATGCATGTTGCAGATCTAGCTTAGATAACAACGCCAATACCTCTTTTCACTCTTCACAAGAAAGAAAGCCACAGATAGAACAACAGTCCATGAGTTCCAAATGCATTGAAGTTAAATCATTTGCTGAAGTTTGAAACATGGCTCAATGGCATTTAGTTATTTATATATATGAAAATGAAACAAGGAAATCTTTTGTGTATAGATGTAATTTATTTGTCACAAACCATGCCTGCCTTCTTTTTTTTTTTTAAAGAAGTCATGGCTACTTGCGTTGTTAGGTGATTGGCATGATCGATCAATCACTGACACAATTAAAATTTGATGGGAATCAATTTTTTCTCTAAAAAGGAAGGACAATGCAAAAGCTCTATGATTTAGTAGTGTGCATTCATGTGTTCAGATGTTCATTACAAACCATGACCGGAGTCTTTTTGCTTGAAAAGAAAGGTTATAGCCAAGTAATTAGTTAATAACTGAAATTGATATACAACAACTAAATCTTATCCTACCGGATGGAGTTGGCAACTGAAATCGATATAAAAATTAAATTTTACAAGCAATGTATTTTCACAATAGAATGACTCGAGGGTGCAGGCGGAAAAAAAATACAAGCAATATCTATATTTTCTCAATATAATCATTGGAGGGGAGATGCTAGCACCATAGGACTTAGGGCATCTCTGACGGAGGTTTTTCCCAACTTTTTTCGTTTTATCTTTCCTACGTGTCATCAAAACTTAAGAAGCTGAATTTGAAATATCGAATCCGGTTTCTAAGTCTCTTTCTTCATTTGTGGTGGGGTCACTAGTAAAAGCCAAAAACCTACTCACTGTTGGAGATGCCTTTATATATGGTTGGTGTTTTAGTTGGATTAATCAATAATAAGATAAAGAAAAAGTTGCTTACTGATTAATTAAGACATCACTGTTGGCCCCTCTAATCCGTAATTCATCTTTAATTGAGTTGGAGATTTTTTCATCCATCAGGTTGATGGACTTTGATAGCTCTGCCAACCTTCCTAGACAGCTCAAGTGACTTGGTTTGATCCAAACTGATTGAATTGTTTGACCACCCAATTCACACACGCCATCAACTGAAGGGCATGCTAAACCACCTATTCTACTCTGCTTAACTTACTAACCCAACCCAACCTGATCGATCAGTCTATTAGGTACCCAAACTGACCAGCATATATCCAGATCAACCTGACTTGAAATGTAAATATTACGAAGAGGGCTAGCTCTTCTTTATAAACAAAAAATCTTTTAAAAATATTTACTAGAATAAAACATTTTAGTTAAACCAAAGGGAGCCTTAACGCATTAATAAACGTCGGAAGAGATGGAACTCAATTCGCCAAACCGCTATCCAATCGCCGTGAGCTCCACATGTCAATTTGCCAAACTGCTTAAGGCCTTAAAAGCTATTTATCAGGCAGGATTAAAACTCGTATTCACAGAAATAAGAACTTGCTTCGATACACACCGCAAAACGAATAAAAGAACTCACGTAGAAGCAAATTTTAGATGTCAGACAGCTTGAAGATGCAGTTAATTAATTAGCTACAGGGCAAAAACTTGATTCAACTATAATAAGTGCCTTTCGTATAAGAATATCAGTAGTTCCCAAATAGTATCTCTACACAACACAAATATATAAAATAAATAGACTACAACATTATTTGTCCGTTTGTTCAAGGAAAACATGAACGAACCAATGTAGAATTTCTATCTGTTCAGTTTTCTTTGTAAAAATCAAGCATTGAATATTGGATAGGATTTTGGCTACCAAATTGGCAGCGTTAATTTTTTAAAACAATGTTGCTTCGATAGTTAGGGGTTCACTAGCTTCAAGAAGCTCATTGGTCAGGCCGGTGAAAACGCTGGCTTCCGTCTCTGTAGGTTTGAACTTGAGGAGTGCCGAGGGAACCAACTCTTCCTCTTCTAACGTTCTTGATTTATCTCCTGGTTTTGGGAAATGAGGGATAACTCTTAGCTTAGGAACAGCAGGACGGAGGAGCTCAAATTCCAGAGTGGGATCCTTTAAGGCAGAGCTCACAAACTACACAAATCAAGAGTTTAGTAGTCTAGAAGTAAAAGTTCAACCAAAATGTCTAACGAACTTCAAAATATTGATTGATCATCTAACAAAAGCAGAATAAAAATAAATCCAAAGATTTTCAGTAATATTTGCACCACTACATTGCTCGTAAAAAACAATATGGAGCCAACGGATCATTTTCAAGCCAAAATTTATTATCTGTGGTAAGCCATACTGGTCGTATCATCCTCCATTGATACCTTACTTGTGGAATGAAACTAAAGGATGTCCACCGATTTGAAATACAAGAGTTGCATCTGGCAAAACTGCTAGATGAAGAATAACAATCTCAGTCACTACATGCTTGTCAGGAGACTCCGATGGCTCCAGGAATTGACTCGTATAAAGTCATTAATAAGCTACCTTGTCAGAGGATGTTATTTACCATTTTAAGTTGAAATGCGGTCTTGAGGTGCAATTTGATTAAACTGGTTGCTCTAGCTTGAAATTGATCCGCTGGTAGCAAAGTTATTTATTCTTACATCATTCAACATCTCCTGGTGTAATTAGTTATTCTAACTAAAAAATTAATAGATTGGTGGAAAGCTAGTGATTTGTAAATTGTTCAACTTCTGGTTGTGTAGTATAAGATGAACATTGATGTAGGTGAAGGGGAACATGCTTAAATATCAAAGCATAAACATAATCTTGATAAACTGCATAACAAATTAAATTGTAATCTGTTGCTCAACCAATAGGGGACAAAGGAAAATAAGCAAGAAGTACAAAACGTTGATTAAATGAGGTGAGAAACAAATGCTGGTTCTTTCTGGAAATTTTCCCTAACTTTGTTTCATTATATGCATAACTTATTTAAATGTGAATAATAATCTCACTTTTCTGTCACAGCTCCTTCCTGTTTTGAGAGAGATGCTCTCCCTTCTCTCTAGAAGATGACAGGAAGGAGCTGTGAGAGCTCTTCCGGCCACTGGCATCAACCAGCGACAATGGTGCGTGTATAGAGGGCATCATCACTGTTGCTGAGTCAGCAGCAGTGGAGGGAATCCAAGGTTGAAGGAGGCTGCTGCTGCTGACCTATCCAACAAGCGGGTGGCCTACCTCCTCCTCCATTGAAGATGCTATGAATAGGCTGTGAAGACACCATTGAAGCTGTTGGAACGACAGTGGTGGAGGGGTTTCAAGACTGGAAAGCATGGGACACATGCTGGTTGCATCATACGGCAGCTGTGGAGCGTGTGAAAAAAAGGCCATTGCCACTGCTCAGGCGGAGGCGGTGGAGAGAACTCAATGCTAAAGGTCCATTGTCGCTTCTGTCCAAATGGATGAGCAAGTAGAATACCTCATTTGAAAGATTGTGAAGCAAGAGGCGCATGTCTCACCAGTTGCTATTGTCAGCGATGGAAGGAGCTGGACTAAATCAGAATAGAGGAAGTTGTTGAATACTCTGGTCTTAGCAGGGGCACAACTGCGAAAGACTAAAGGGTGTGAGCTGTCAAGGGGAGGAATGGTAACCTCACACTGTCTCGGCTGGTGGAGGCGGTAGCTGAAGCCTCACACTCAGGAACACATGAGCGACACGAGTGGCTGGCAGTGGGAATTTGAACCTCAAATTCGTACAGGGAAGGCAAAGGGCGGAGAAACCAAGGGTTTCAAATTTGAAATTCAAATTCAAAATTAGGTTGGTAGGTGTTGAAACCAAGGAAGGCCATTGGCGCTAACACCTGGGATTCAAATTTTGGAGGAACCGATCATCATGAACCAGGTCACATGCGGGAAAACAAATGGCAGCAGGCTTTGAAATTTTAATTTCAATCTGGGATTAAAAATTTGAAACCACTAACAAAAGTAAAACAGTTTGCATGGAGGGCAAGAGGTGGCTGGTCATTCAGAATTTGATTTAAAACTTGTGATTCAAATTTTGGAAGAAACCAGCCAAATAAAGCCATTTCTAGATTAGAGGCAGTGCTCCCTATGATACAACATAGGGCATCAATTCTTAGCAACCACCCTACCAAGCCATGTTGATGGCGGCACAGTTGTGGTGGTGTAAGTGAGCTGCCTCCATTGGCAGCATCCTAAGCAGAGCAAATGGCAAGTGAGTGACCTGGTGTTGATGGCTAATACACCAAGGTTGGCACTAGGAGTGGCAAGCCGGGAAAGCCAGCGAAGGCGGCATAGCTGTGGTGGCACTGGTGATACATGAGATACCTCTGATGGTGGGTGAAGTGAAAGGCAAACAACTGACCTGGGCTGATGACGACATACACTGGCACCAATTATGCCATGGTAATGAAGATGCAGCTATGGTGCAAGGAAGCTACCTTCATTGATGATTCCTCCAACGAAGTGATAGGCAACCAGGCAACTTAGGGCCACTGATCATCCACGATGGACTGATGGTTAGTCCGTGGGTGTTGCCACCAAGAGGTTTGGGGTCAAATTCTAGCAATGCCAGTATGCCCACCCTCCCCACGCGCTAGCCACAGCATCCGGGCTAGTAGTCCCCGTGATTTACCTCCTCCGTGTTGGTCCTGGGACGGGTTGGTGGGGACGCTGGGGGCGAGCGAATCACCTTTTTTGCCACCTAGGCACGACTCCTTGTTAATCACCCGCGGTTCGATCCCTAGCTAAGACGAATTTTGCAAGAATTTTTCCTCCAAATAAGGTACGCAACCATGGGATGTTGAGCTTCTAGACCACCCGCCGCAAGCGCTTCCCAATTTATCCTAGCGGCCGGTGGAAAACTTCCGTGGGGCCGGGCCGGTCGCCCTAGGTTCGATATTACCCTACCTAGTTAATCATTTTTTTTTAGGCACGACTTCTTGTAAGAGTAATCTTGGGGTTCAAAAGGTGGGATAGTACCACAAACAAGCACAATTTGAATATCCGCTTGGCAGATAACAGTTGGGCAATTGCACAAGGCCGCTCCCATCAGAAGGAAATTCTTCATTGTAATGAAGTTAGTAACAAGCACAATTTGAATATCCGCTTAGCATATCACAGTTGAGCAGTTGCGCAAGGCCGCTCCCATCAGAAGGAAATTCTTCAATGTAATGAAGTTGGTATGTAGAGGCTGTCGCTAAGGTATAGACCCCTAACCATTCAGGATAAGGAAATAGCTCAGGTAGGCCCAATCAAGATTGTAATCATTTTTCATTTGGATAAGATTTATTTCTATCCAAAAATATCCGACTTTTCTAACAAGTAACATGCACGAGTTGGATTAACTTATTAACTTTAGTTAAATAGAATTCTTGTGGAAAAAATTTAGACCATATGGTTCAAAAGTAATTAGGCATTGATTGAGAAAGTAACAATTTGCTCAGCATCTTTCAGTGGAAGTAGCTTCAGACTGTTCACACTGTCCCTCGTAGAAATCATAGGATGGAAATGGCACACTATCATGTCCCACATCTTGCGCAAACCTAGTATGGAGGCCACATCAGATGTGTCCATATCATCAAATGTGGTGAACACCCATTGTCTCCTAAGATTGATGAATAACAGAAAGTCAGGATCAGATAGAGCCCTCCTGCCCACAAACTGAACTAATTCTTCCATAGTAACAAGATCAAGGGAGGAGATAACGTAAATAATATGAGAAACATTCAGCTGATAGCCACCTTCCAGTAGACTGTACCATCGAAAATACTAGAAAGAGGGAGAGATTACAGACACAAGGAATCTGAATTGATATGTTTAATGAGACGAATCAAGTCTATGAGCACTAAAAGTCAATGTTCTTTGGATATGAAGAATTCATTAAGAACTCCCTTAGTGGAAAATGTACAATGATGTATTTCAAGTAAAATTCACTAGACAAAGATAAAATGTTACTGTGTTGTCAGACTGAATACATTTCTATTACAAATCATATATTTAATCACCTCTCAAACAACAACTAAATCCTCTTACTTTGATACGAGCGTGGCACACATGGACCTAGGTATGAGGTATCACACACATTTTGTAAAAAATGGAGACAAGGGACTCGACAAAAAAGATCAGAAGTTTGGACCATCAGCAGCAAAGAGTGATCGTAATCTGAGAAATCAAGATATATCTATATCTTGTACTTATGAATATTCCAATGCTAGTTTTGTTAGATTAATTCTACCTCCCAATGGTTAACCAGGATATTTATGAACCAGTGGAGAAACTAATTTCAATGCCCAGATGTTCTGAAACCATTATTTAACTAAATCTTAGGAAAATTATATGTTATCATTTTGGTAATCTTAAGGAATAATCATTTTACATTTTTGTAATTTGTTATTCTAAAACTTAATTCAATTAACTTTTGAAATTTGGAAGCAAACAATTAAAGTGGAAGAGGATTACAGATTAAATCTCATTTGAGTTGATCTCAATACATTTTGAAATCTGTCGAAGCATACATGTGTCAGCATGGAATTGTCCTCAATTCATACCATTGAAACTAGAGTCTCTGGCATAAAAGTATACTTTAAAACTAGACATTGACAATCATCTAAATTTTAGTTAGCCAAAATTAGTTGCAATTTGATGATATCGGATGAAAATCTCAAAAGAATCAAATACGTGGATTATAAAAGTTAAAATAGCTTTATCGTAAAGAGAGAATAGATTTCTTATATATTAAACTATAAAGTCTAAAGTATTTGATAGATTTATTAATTTTAATACTATGAAATAACTAAATATTTAGAATGGTCACAGTGTAAAGAAGAGATGAACTGCACATTATGTTGAGTTTGACAAAATTCTATTGAAGAATATTTATGCAGGCTAAACAACATGTCATAATCCTAAGGGTGCGTTTGGTTCAAGTTATCATACATAATCTTGATTATGTGATTACCTGGTAATCATATAACCAAGGTTATGGGGAATGAAACATAACCTAATATTGTTTGGTTAAATTTAGATGATCAAAGAAAATCTTGTTTGTTTAGAGGTAATAGTATATAATCTAATGTAATATTTTACCATATTGCCCATTAGTTTAAAATTAAGGATTATGATAATATATGTTTATTTATACTAAAAATTAAAAAGTAAGATAATATTTTGTATTAAATTTATTTAGTTTATCCTAATTATAATTTATTTAATTTAATAAAATCTTAATTAAAAATACTAAATTTTTTTCAAAAAAATTATTTATCGCCCAACCGTCGCCGGCAGGCGGTCGCCTGCCGGCGGCGGTCGCCGGTCGCCGGTCGCCGGCCGACGGCGGTCGTCGGCCGGCGGCGGTCGTCGGCCGGCGGCGGTCGTCGGCCGTCGCCGGTCGTCGGCCGTCGCCGGTCGTCGGCCGACGGCGGTCGTCGGCCGGCGGCGGTCGCCGGTCGTCGGCCGGCGGCGGTCGCCGGTCGTCTGCCGGCGGCGGTCGCCGGTCGTCTGCCGGCGGCGGTCGCCGGTCGGCGGAGGGGCTGCGGTCGTCGATTGGCGAGTCGGCAACGAGTTGTAATTTAGTTAATTATTACCATATTGCCCATTAATTTAAAATTAAGGATTATGATAATATATGTTTATTTATACTAAAAATTAAAAAGTAAGGTAATATTTTGTATTAAATTTATTTAGTTTATCCTAATTATAATTTATTTAATTTAATAAAATCTTAATTAAAAATACTAAATTTTTTTTAAAAAATTATTTATCGCCCAACCGCCACCGATCGTTCGCCGGCAGGCGGTCGCCGGTCGCCGGACGGCGGCAGTCGCCGGTCGCCGGTCGGTCGCCGGCCGGCGGCGGTCGCCGGTCGCCGGTCGCCGGTCGCCGGCCGGCGGCGGTCGTCGGTCGCCGGCCGGTGGTTGCCGCCGGTCGGCGGCGGCCGCCGTCCGCCGGCGGACGGCGGTCGCCGGCCTGCGGCGGCTGGCGGTGGGGCTGCGGTCGTCGGTTGGCGAGTCGGCAACGAGTTGTAATTTAATTAATTATTAGGGAACTTTTTATCTTAAAATGTAAATATTAAGGGATAATTTGGGAAAGAAAAGTTCCTTAACCCCGGAATCAACAAAAACCTCCGTTTTCCTTGGTTATCCAATTCCGGGTTGCATGCCCCATTTGATGACGTTTTGCTAATGTGGCGGTAATACTGCATTACTTGGGAATTAATGATAACCTAAACCAAACAAGGTTATCAACGATAACCATGGACAGATAACCAAGGTTATCACTGATCACCCTGAACCAAACACACCCTAAGGGTGCGTTTGGTTCAAGTTATCATCTATAACCTCGGTTATGTCATTCCCAAGTAATCACATAACCAAGGTTATGGGGAATAAAATATTACCTGAAGTTGTTTGTTTCAATTTAGGTAATCAAATAAAATTTTGTTTGTTTGGAGTTAATAGTCTATAACCTAATATAATATTTTACCATATTACCCTTTAAAATTTGTATAGATAATTTTATTTGTTTAGACTTAAGGGCGTTGACGTCGATCATCGGTGTCCACGTAGGCAGTCAGTGCCCAACACCGACGGTCGACTGTAGGCGCCGACCGCCGACGATCGACGCCGACCGCCGACGATCGGCGCCGACAGCCGACGATCGGCGCCGACCGCCGACGATCGGCGCCGACCGCCGACGATCGGCGCCGACCGCCGACGATCGGCGCCGACCGCCGACGATCGGCTCCGACCGCCGACGATCGGCGCCGACCGCCGACGATCGGCGCCGACCGCCGACGATCGGCGCCGACCGCCGGCCGACGATCGGCGCCGACCGCCGGCCGAAGATCGGCGCCGACCGCCGGCCGACGATCGGCGCCGACCGCCGGCCGACGATCGGCGCCGACCGCCGGCCGACGATCGGCGCCGACCGCCGGCCGACGATCGGCGCCGACTGTCGACCGACGATCGGCGCCGACCGCCGACCGACGGCCGGCAATCGGTGGTGGTTACCGGCAGCACCGGCCGCCGGCCGCCGACGGTGGTCGTCGGCCACCGACCGCCGACCGCCGGCGGCCGTCGTTGGTTGTCGGCCGCCGGCGCACGGCGGTGGTCGTCGGTCGCCGGCGGCCGGCGGTGGTCGTCGGCTGCCGGCGGCCGGCGGTGGTCGTCGGCCGCCGGCGATCGACGTCAGTCACCGGCAATCGTCTCCAGCGGTGGTCGTCGGCAATCGTCTCCGACAGTGGTCGCCGGCAATCGGCGCCGGTCACCGGCAATCGTCTCCGACGGTGGTCGCCGGCAATCGTCTCCGGCGGTGGTCGCCGGCGATCGGCGCCGGTCACCGGCAATCGTCTCCGGTGGTGGTCGCCAGCAATCGTCTCCGGCGGTGGTCGTCGGCAATCGTCGCCGGCGGTGGTTGCCGGTCGCCGGTCGCCAGCCGCCGACGATCGTCGTCGGCGGTGGTCGCCGGCCGTCGACGATCGTCGTCGGCGGTGGTCGCCGATCGCCGGCGGTGGTCGCCGGTCGCCGGTCGCCGGTCGCCGGCGGTTGTCGTCGGTCGCCGGCGGTGGTCGCCGGTCGCCGGCAGTGTTGGGACCGGGTGCATGTCGACAAGGATACGAGTTCGTAAAATTCAAAATTTTTCATGCAGTGGAAGAGTTTGCATAAAATAATTTCCTAAATTATTTTTAACTTCGTATCTAGCATGCAATCTTATGGTGTGTTGACATAATCATAAAATAAAACATTGCGGAATAGTAAACAAATTTACTAAGTACCTCTCGTAACTCGAAGTAAGGGACGAGATCCAACCGTAGCGTCCCTTGGAAGCTCCGCCTCTATTCGCGTCCACGCCGAGTTCTCTTCGGGATGACTTCACAAAGTCACGAGTTTTGTGCCGACGAGAACTACTAGATTCTCGGAAGGCACAATTAGAAGGACAAGAGAAAAATTAGGAAAACTAACCAACGAAGTAACGGAATCGAATTCCGAGAAGAGAGGAGTCGCTATCCGCTTCTTCTTCTTCGTGTTCGGGTTCTCCTTCTCCTTGAAAGCTCACGCCAACTCCCTTGGATGATGGTTGTGTGCGCCGGCCCTAATCCACAAGGATGGGGCGCCGGCCCTAATGTGAAGGAGAAGAAGATGAGGAGAGAAGAGAATAAAAGAGAGAGAGGGAGAGCTCTAATTAATCTCTTGATTAATTGATTGATCTAAAGGGCTAGCCTTTGGTTCCTTTATATAGTAGCAACTCTTTGCTAAGTCTCTCTCTAAACGGAATTAGTTATAAGAAATTTATCCTATAAATTTTCTTAACTAATTATTCCGTTTAAACCAAGTCTTTATTATAAACTAATTTATAATAAAACTTATTCTTTTCTCTCTTTAAATTATGGAATAAATTTTTATAAGAAATTTATAAACTTTCTTATTATGATAAAATCAATTCATAATTGATTTTATAAAATTAAAATAAACCAATTTATGGATTATTTTAACTTTCATAAAAAGAATAAATTTCTACAAATTTATTTATATAAATTTTCTTTATACAAATTTATTTATCCATAATTTATAAAATAAACCGCGCTAGATTTATTTTATTAATTAAACCAATTAAATTGGTTTAATCTCCTTTAATGGCCGGCCACCACAAGGAGGGTTAGCACCTCCTTTGGCCGGCCAAACCAACCCGAACCGGTCGCGAATTAAACTCATTTAATTCGCCCAAAAAGCCTTCAAAAGACTTAGCCATTTTTAGCTTCCATTGCGCCTCTGATTAACTCAGATTCGACTTGTTTCTCTTGATCGGAAAATCCAATTTTCAACTCGTTTTAAATTCCTCGGATTATTCGTATTGCGTATGACTAAATAGGCTTTCGATTTATGTTGGCCGTCTATAATTAACCCATTAATTATAGATCGATCATGAGTGGCACCTAGTAGTACATCATGATCCCCAATTAATCGAAAGATCAACGGTTTGACCCCAGAAGAAATTATTCTGAAACCCTTCAGCAGCTCTAATGAATCGTGCCTCATTCCCTTCACCACCTTATACCCACTTGGTTCAGGACACGGTCTATGGTGTCAGTCCCCACTAGGCTGACTACGTCACACCTAGCCCAAGTAGTGTCTTCCTCGTCCTTTGGATTTCTAATTACTCTCATGTATTTAAGAGACTCGCACTCTTAACATGATCTGCTCTGGCCAGAGGCTTTGAGTAACAATCCGACGATAGGCCTGGGTATACATCTCCTCGCAAGGAGTGGTGAATCCTTTGTAGGCTGTTCAAACATCTTCGGGCACTTCGGCTTATACCCAATCATCCTGGGTCCACACCTCCTTGGAGATGCTTGCTTAAGATGCCAAAGTATAAGTCTCCATGACCAAGATGACTTGAACACCGCAAGTCAAAGGAACATCGCACTTAAGCCGCAGTAAGATCTTCATTGACATATCTACATGTAGATTCCCATATGAAGTCTTACAGCTAGTCAGTCCAATGAACTAGTTCCCTTAACTAGCATCCATGTTTATCTCCGGACATCCCAATGTCACCAGCTAGTGAGAATCAGCTGATTAGAGAATAACCCATGCTAGTCTCAACAGAATTGATAGTGTCCGTTTTTATCAATTCATCGACTAGGGATAATTTCAATACTTCACAATTGCACATTAGAGATAATCACTAGTTCTGATCCCATCACAAATTCTCTTATGCTGTGAGTTGTATTGCGGACATTCAGTAGATGAGTTCAAGATCCCAATCAAATACACAAAACATGTATACTCAAATAGTGAATTATCATTTATTAAAATAAATGTTTACATCATAAGGCGATTGCCTTAGGACACTTCTCTCATATCACTAACAGGCGGTGGTCGCCGGTCGCCGGCGGTGGTCGCCGGTCGCCGGCGGTGGTCGCCGGTCGCCGGCGGTGGTCGCCGGTCGCCGGCGGTGGTCGCCGGTCGCCGGCGGTGGTCGCCGGTCGCCGGCGGTGGTCGCCGGTCGCCGGCGGTGGTCGCCGGTCGCCGGCGGTGCTCGCCGGTCACAGGCGCCGGACTTGCTCGCCGGTCACCGACCGCCGTTGTTGATTGTCAGTCACGAATAATACTTTCGGAAGTTAATAAATTGTAATGGTTATTTTCGTCTTAAATGTAAATATTGGAGGATAATTTTGGAAAGATAAGTTTCATAACCTGGGAATCAAGAAAAACCTTACTTCCCTAAGGTTTTCCGATTCCGGGTTGCATGCCCCTTTTGCTGATGTGTCGGGCATCGATTATTACTTGGGAATCGTTGATTATCTAAACCAAACAAGGTTTTTGTTGATAACCTTGGATGGATAACCAAGGTTATCAAGGATAACCCTCAACCAAACGTACCCACCCTAAGTGTTATGACACAATGTATCACGAGTTCAATGAAGATAAACCGATTGAGGGGGAGGAATAACATGATATCATATTAGTGCATTGTTTTAAAAGACAAGCCTAGGCAATTTTGGCAAGGAACCACTTCTCCTTACTCCTAATTGTTAGGTTATCCATAGTTGCCCTTTTAAAACATGAACTAGGCGGGGTTGTCTCGGTTGATAAAGTATGGTTTCAAAAAGGTGACTCCTATGAGGTTTTGACAAGAGTGCTTCACCTAGTTAGGTTATCTAAGGATGCATAATGGGGGAAAAAATTATAAGTTGCAAGTTCATTTGATACTAGAAAATAATTCCAATTTTCCCTATTAACCTACTCCAATAATCCTTGTCCACTGCAGCCTCCCAACCAGTGCTACTTCTACCTCCCTTTTTTTCACCAATTGTTAATGGGTAGAGCCGTCAATTTGGGTTGGGCCCGTCCCGCCAAACAATTTAAGCGGGTTGGATTGAAATTTTATCAACATATCATCTGGCGAGCACATAAGCAGAAGATAAAGTTGTAGAGATAAGGAAGTTAAGATAGATGTGTGGATATACAAGAATGAATAGAATAAGAAATGAGAGCATTAGAGAGAAAGTCGGAGTTGCATCTATTGAGGAAAAACTTCAAGAAACACGTTTAAGATGGTACAGACATGTACTTAGATGATGAATAAATGCCCCAGTTAGGTGATGTGAAACTATGACAAATACGCACATCAAACGAGGAAGAGGAAGGCCAAATAGCAATAATAACATAAGATAAAATTTATTTAGATATAGATGATGAAATAATAGGGGTCAGAGCCCAATAGCGTAGAAAGATCCATATAGTTAACCTCACCTAGTAAAATAAGGTTGGGTTATTGTTATTGTTGTATATCATCTGGAGGGCCTAAATGGGCTAGCCCACAAAAGTTGTGGGTCCAGATGGGTTGGCTCGTAGCGAGCTCGGGTTGGCTTGCAAGTTGAGAAGAAATATTTTTTCAAAACTTAAAACTAAAGTGAAAAACTTAATATACTCATAGGTTGACCGCCCACTTAATTTGCAACCCAAATTTAGAAACTCCAATATTTTCTATATTTTTTTATTCTTTATTATTTTTTTATGGGCTCGTGGGTTAGTCCACCTAACCCGCAACCCACCTTGGGTTGGGTTGGGAATTTCCTTGCTCGCTAGGCTGGAGGACCGACTCGGCCCGCTCGCCCCGCTCGCCCCGCCAGCCAAATGATGGGTTTTTGGTAAGCCGATCCGTCTGACAGCTCTATTAATGAGCCACATCATTTTCGTGTCATTTCTTTTTGGTATTTTTCTTCCTTATCTTCTCTGAGTGTATTCTCCCTCTTCTCTATCTTTTCCTTACATTTATTGTTAAAGTTTTTTATCATTTAATCTCATGGTTTGCCTGGTGAAACGATCAAAATGTATCATTTCAGTAGATCACCGAAATTCAATACCACTTGGTAACAGGTTTTGAAATCTTGAGTTATGCTGTAGTTTTGTTCTTTGATCGGAAAGAATCTATTCTAGTATCATGCTGATGCTCGATGCATGGTGTCGGTAACAAATTGGAGGTTGTAAGAGGAAGGAGATGAAGCAATGAAGAAGATATTGTGTATGCTGAGGGGTATCGAGTTTGATACCAGAATGATATATTTTGACTGTTTCATCGGACAAGGTACAAGATTCAAAAATATGCTCGGAATGCTTCATATCCTTACTTTTTCAACTTTAATCCATTACTGACACCATGCATCAAAACATTAGTATAATACCAAAATATAATCATTTCAATCAAAGATCGAAACTACAACAGTTCGAAATTTTGAACCTTGATACAAATAGAATGCTTCTATTTTCATATTTTAAAAATGTTTTTTTTTGTTGCAACATGAAATATTTCACTCTGGTTATTCATTTAATATTGATCAATTCTCTCACATTTTGATGGATTAGTTCTTATAATATATACTCTAATTAATATTAGTTATTCCTAATTTAAGGTAATTCTCTATTTTGATCTTGTTTTAATGATATCCACTTGGGCATTATATAGTGAGTCAATTGCATATCATCTAGAATTGACTTTTAATACCTTGTTTAAGAGTTTTCACCTACCTGTTAGATGTGTATTGCAACTTATATATTTTGGGGAACTTGTCACTTGATTGGCAATTCAGCACTCTAAGCCAAACTGTTATCTGAAATTGCCAAATTCCAAATTAAAATGTGCTTTAAAAATTAAAAAATAATAATAGAAAGAGATTGTTTTAGTGCCTTTTTAAAAAAAAATGATGAACCAGGCAGCAGACAAATTGAACCTGGGGTGATCGGCCTGGCCCCACGGAAGTTTCCCACCGATCACCAAGGTAAATCGGGAAGCGCTCGCGGTGGGCAGTTGATAACGACAATTTTGTTGATTATTTCGGCTCTAAAATCCATGTTTGATCCACATTTTATATGCTTAAGTTTGCAATTGTATTAGGTTTCATGTATTTCCTCTATTTTATCTTCTAATTCAAATCTTTGTATATGTGGGATATTTTTGACACTAAATTTGAATATCATTTTGTAGGCTTCAAATGATAATGGACCTATATCAAATCGGGTTAGACTTGAGTCAGCATTGGATCCAGATCAAAGGGATCAAGCATCGGATTAATAGGAACCGTCCATTCCAGAGAACGGCTAGATCTGAGCCATCGGTCAACTTCTGGTCGATCCGAGTTCAAGATAGAATCAATCATGACCATAAGATCAAGATCTGAAAATTTCAGCCAGATCAGAAGTAATCTGACCGTTGGATCAAGCTCAAGATGTTCTAGACCATCCATTCAAGAAAAGGGAAGATCTGGACCATCCACCACTGATCTGGTTAATCCGAGCTGGGGACAGGTAGATCAGGACCATTGATTGGGATCTGTGGAGTTTGGTTCAGATCTGAAGAGATCCGACCATTGGATGAAGTCAGATTGATCTCAGCCGTCTATTGCTTCCATCATAACTTGGCTGAACCTAGTGCTGGGCCGAACCAGAGGCTGAACCAAAGGCGGGCTGAACCAAAACTGTGACCTCTGGCTTGGCTGACTGGACCGAACCCAAGGCTGATTGAATCCAATTACTGGGCTAAGGCTGATCGAACCGCTGAAGCTGGCTTGGCTGACCGAACCCAAAGCTAGGGATGAAGCCGGATCAAAGAAACAAAAGGGCAGAATCGCGCAGAGCAGAGGCAGACGGGGAGAGGCGATACACACAGACGAGACGAGGGGTTCCCGACTCGATCACATCTTCTCCACTCTCACCGCCGGCGGTTCTCATCCATCTTCATCGCCGCCGGCCGGTCTTCCGACTTCCCACTCCATCTCTTCTTTCGGGGTTCGAAGAGGAGTTTCCTCCATTTTCATCACCGCCGACCACAAGCTAGGGCTCGGGGTCAAAACCCTAGTCGACATCACAGCAGCTTCCTTTCGGGTTGAGGGAAGCAGCCAGCCATCTCCATCCACTCTCCACCATCACGACTTCGCCAGTTTCCTTTCGGGCTGAGGGAAGCGACGATCCATCCACCGCCGTTAGCAGCAGATCTCTTTCCAGCAGTTCAATTTCAGCAGATGTTCTTCTTTGTCTAGCTTCATTAGATTCAGTAGCTTCAATTCCCAGCAGCAATTCTTCCTTCATAGCAGCAGATTTCTTTACAGCTCCTTGATCCAATCCGTTTCTTTACAGCACTTTTGTTTACAGCAATTCCTTCATTTGCTTTCTTAATAGTTTTTTTTCTTCATCCACAGCTTTACTTCATCAATCCCGGCAGCCAGCCCTTCATTTGCTTTCTTAATAGTTTTTTTTCTTCATCCACAGATTTACTTCATCAATCCCGGCAGCCAGCTTTTCTTCAGCAGGCCGAGTAGCAGTTTTCCTTGATTAGTTCAATTACTTCACAGCATAGTTAATTCCAAGCAGTAGTTTTCCTTCCCAGCATTTCTTCACAGATTTCCTTCGCAGCTGCCTCTTCAAAGAGCTGAGTGGCAGTTCAAGCTCTTCATCCAGCATTTATCAGTTCAGCAGAACTCAATTTACAGCAATTCTTCCTCACAGTTTGTTCATTACGGCAGTTTTCTTCACAGCACAAAACTCTTTGGTCAATTGCATGTTTGGATTGGATTCAAATGTTGATTGATCTTAATTGATGTTGTTTGTGATTGATTGTTAAGTGTTTGTATTGGATAGATCTTTTCCATATTAATTGGCACGTACTCGAAGCAATTTTTAGCATGCCTATATTGTGTTTGATTAAATGTTTCTTAGAACAAAACTTTCAATTGTAATGTTTCTTAGTTGTTTAACTTTTGTTCTGTATTGCTCTTTCCATTGCTTTCAGCTTCATGTCTTCATTTTATTGCAATTAAGTTAGATCAGACAAGATTTCTTTAATGCTATAGGTTTTGTTCCATTTCTAGGTTTCATTGATGTCCTATTTTTGAATGTTTCTTTCATGTTGCCTTTTCTCTTTTCTGCAAGTGTAGTTAGGGTAAATTAGATTTCCTTACCTGCATTGTCTTTCCTTGATTAGAACTGGATTTCATACTTGCTTTGCTATTCATTTCGTAGTCATAGCTCTTAAATCCAAAACCCAGTTTCATATCCAAAACCAAAAAGCAATAACATACGATCCTGAGATTCATCATGCATCGACTACATTCATTGGGAGACGACTCGAGTTACTTTATGCTACATTAGTGTAGAGGAGTTCGATACTTTGATTGTATTTGATACTCACGGTGCAACACGCGAGTCTTACCAAATTTGGCGCCATTGCCGGGGAATGTAGTGGTGCTTGATAATTATACTTTTGATTCTATTCTTGATTGCTTTATCTTTTGTGTACGGTTGCTACCATTTTGTTTGTTTTGTGACAGGACTGCCAGTTCAAAAAAAATGTTTTCAACTCAGCAGAACCAATATTTTCAGCAGTCCCAATCAAATTTTCAACAACCAAGTTATCAATTTCAGCAAGGGCAGCCACAATGTCAGCCTTTTCAACAATTTTAGCAGCCCTATTCAGATTTGCAACAGTACCAACATTTCAATCAACCACAGCAGTTTCAACCACCATTTCAGAATTTTCAGCAAGGGTACAATCCAAATTTTCAACCATTTCAGCAAAATCAGCAGAATTTCCAAGATTTTCAACAACCATTTCAGCCCTACAATCAGCCCCAACAGCCCCAATTCCAGAATTCACAGTAAGGTTTTCATTATTCACAGTTTTCAAATCAATATTTCCAGTTTCAAGGTTAGAATTTTCAGCAAGACACTCAGAATTTTCACCCTCAAGCATCTCAACAATTCAATCAACAATGTCAGCCCCAACTTCAGAATTTTCAGAACAATAATTTTCAGCAACATCCACCAAGTTATCAAGATAATTTTCAGCAATTTAATCAGCCCATTCGACCGTTTACTCAGCCCAAACAACTTGATTTTTAGAATTCACAGCCTAATTAAGGAGATTTTGAACAAAGAGTTGAGGAGGTCATGCAACAAATCATACAAAGGCAACAAAAGCTTCAAAACCTCGAAAGGCAAATGGGACAATTGGTTAATCAAATGAATCAAAGGCAAGCCCAAGGATCAGGACAATTACCTTCTCAGGCCACTTTTAATTCTGAGGGGCATGGAGAGGATCCTCCTAGCAATTCAGATGAAGTTGTTGAGGCAGAGTTTATGGCTGATGATGTATCACTTGACATAGTAGGAGGAGATTTTAGCTCAGATAAAGTTGAAGATGCAGTAGAGACAGAGGCATTGGAGGAGATTGACAGTAAAGCTTGTGACAACCTTGAATTTGATTTTGAAGCACTACAGGACCCTTCTCAATTTTTATTTTGTGATGATAGTGTTATTGATAGTCCTAATTTTTTTAATATTGTTATTGCAGATATTATTGATGAAGCATGCGTTGCAGATGAATCCACAGGTGTAGGGGATTGCACTGAGCCCCAGGGACCACCAACATTGACTGATACATCAGAAGAGTCAGAGGATCAGAATGAAAGTGTAGGGACTTGCATGGTGGAAGCAAGAACCTAAGAATCACCTGCTTCAGTTGAGTGTCCACCAGAACCTGAACCTGAAGTGGAGCATGTACTTGACCAGGAGGGAACCACAGTTACATCTACTCTGGTAGAACCTCCAGGTATTCTTCAGCACGACCAGGTAAGTATTTCTCTTATGTCTTTGGAAAAATCAATGGAGGTACCTCAAACTGATTTTATTGTTTGTGATACAGTTATGGATACATCTTTTGTAGAATTTGATTGTGAAAAATTCATAGAGATACCTAGTGTTGAATTTGTGGAATGTGAAGCATGTTGTGATACATCTCATGTAAATGCTGATTGTGAAAAATTCGTAGAGGCACCTAAAATTGATTTTGTTAAATGTGGTGAATTACTTGATACATCTTTTGTAGATATGGATTGCAGAAACTTTTTAGAAGGGTCTGAAATTGATGTTGTTTATTGTGATGAATCTCTTGCTATATCTTATGCTGAAATTGATGATGAAAAACTAATAGAGGTACCCAAGTTAGATTTCATTGGATGTGATGTGTTCCTCGATTCTTTTTATATAGAGATTGATGATATTACACTTCTTTCTTATCCTGCACGCTTGAGAGAGGTATTACATGGTTTTGCAGGGTCCCGAAGACTTCTGGAGTGGGTGCTCCATCTGAACAGACTCCAACCTCCTGGAAGGACTTCCAAAAAGCATCAAGAGGGAGGAGTTGCTCTTATTTCGACTAGTAGCACCTCACCTCTTAAGTGGGTTCTGAACCTTAATCGTCTCCGACCACCGGAAGATGCTTGTGCAAATTTAATAAGGGAGAAATATGTCCACTACGAAATTGATCACATGAGGATAATTCTCCCAAGATGGATGCTACATGCCCTTTATCCTATTTGAAGGGGAGTTATTTCTTCTTACCCTCTTATTTCATTGTGAATATCATTTTCATGTTTACAAGTAGTAATCTTTCTTTTCAAATGAGTTCTTGCTAATAAATGTTTACGTAGAGTAGAATGCATAAAAATCATTGAAGATATCATTTTAGTCATTTGGCATTTTATTTCTTGCGTGAGTAGGAATAAATGTATTCATCTAGATTTTCTTATATCATTTTAGAGTCTCTTGAAAGCAAATTAAATTTGGTTGTCAAAACTTAGGATTTGAGTCATTGGATGAAAATTCTTGGTTGCTTGAGTACTTCTTTTCACCTAGTGAGGAATTGGCCAACTTGTTTGTGATACACACATGTGATTGTACTCTAGAACTTGCTTAGGTCCTTTCAAAGCTATATTTCTATGAGTGGACCACATTTATAGAGGTAAATCACTTTGTTTCTTTTCTTATATTGTTTTTGCAATTTCCTTGTTGATACACTCTTATTCCATATTTCCTTTCCCTCTTTTTCATCTTCATAATAATATTTTGCATGGACTTGGATACCTTAATGTTTCTTAATGTTAGTTTGCCCGAGACGGACAAAAGTTTAAGTGTGGGGGAGGATGCAAGCATACTATCATTAGAAGCAAAAATGTGCCAAGTGAAAAAAAAAAAGAAAAAGTGTGAGCTGTTTAAAAAAAAAAGAAAAAAGAAAAAAAAACAGCTGGAAAATAATTGGCACACTGAATTTTCGCAGTTCTTCAATTCCTACTCCACCACAACCATGATACATGCAAGATAACTCAAAAGAAATGGGCAAAGTGCATTGGGATACATTTTTTAGTGTCCAAGTCTTCCACTTTCCCTAACTTTTTCCATATTTTCTTATAATGCTATATTTCTTCTCTATGTTTCCTTCTCATATTATTTTCTTTGCTTTGCCATATCTTTTTGTCATATCATATTCTTTATTTTCTTTATCGTGAGTCATAAGTATCAAGTCTCTCAATTTTCTATTTCATCTCTATCATTGAATATATCTTCTTTAACTTGTTTGAATAAGCTTTTGTAGCTGTGGATCCAATTCATGAATAATGGTGGAGAGTAGATAATTAGCAAGCCTATGATAGTGCAAGAACCATGGTTGTGTTGGAGAGAGCTCCACTTTTCATCAAAAATGTAGAACTTAAGAAGAGAGCCACTTTAGAACTTCCCTTGCAAGGATTTTGTAAAATTCATCTCAATGAGTCATGATGGATGAAGTATGCTAAGTTGTTGATTTAAGGACAAGTCTCTAGTCCATTGAGCTTAGATTTTTAAGAATTGATAACCCTAGGTAATTTTCTTTCAATTGCTTCTAACTATGATTGAGAATAATCTAGGGGGATACATCCTTGTTTACTAGTTTGCTTGTGCGAGACGCCCAAGAATAAGTGTGGGGGAGTTTGATAACCACCATTTTGTTGATTATTTTCGGCTCTAAAATCCATGTTTGATCCACATTTTATATGCTTAAGTTTGCAATTGTATTAGGTTTCATGTATTTCCTCTATTTTGGCTTCTAATTCAAATCTTTGTATATGTGGGATATTTTTGGCACTAAATTTGAATATCATTTTGTAGGCTTCAAATGATCATGGACCTAGATCAAATCGGGTCAGACTTGAGTCAGCATTGGATCCAAATCAAAGGGATCAAGCATCGGATTAATAGAAGTCGTCCATTCCAGAGAACGGTTAGATCTGAGCCATTGGTCAACTTCTGGTCGATTCGAGTTCAAGATAGAATCAATCATGACTATAAGATCAAGATCTGAAAATTTCAGCCAGATCAGAAGTAATCTAACCGTTGGATCAAGCTCAAGATGTTCTAGACCATCCATTCAAGAAAAGAAAAGATCTGGACCATCCACCACTGATCTGGTTAATCCGAGCTGGGGACAGGTAGATCAGGACCATTGATTGGGATCTGTGGAGTTTGGTTCAGATCTGAAGAGATCCGGCCGTTGGATGAAGTCAGATTGATCTCAGCCGTCTATTGCTTCCATCATAACTTGGCTGAACCTAGTGCTGGGCCGAACCAGAGGCTGAACCAAAGGCGGGCTGAACCAAAACTGTGACCTCTGGCTTGGCTGACTGGACCGAACCCAAGGCTGATCGAATCCAATTACTGGGCTAAGGCTGATCGAACCGCTGAAGCTGGCTTGGCTGACCGAACCCAAAGCTAGGGCTGAAGCCGGATCAAAGAAACAAAAGGGTAGAATCGCGCAGAGCAAAGGCAGACGGGGAGAGGCGATACACACAGACGAGACGAGGGGTTCCCGACTCGATCACATCTTCTCTACTCTCACCGCCGGCGGTTCTCATCCATCTTCATCGCCGTCGGCCGGTCTTCCGACTTCCCACTCCATCTCTTCTTTCGGGGTTCGAAGAGGAGTTTCCTCCATTTTCATCACCGTCGACCACAAGCTAGGGCTCGGGGTCCGAACCCTAGTCGACTTCACAGCAGCTTCCTTTCGGGTTGAGGGAAGCAGCCAGCCATCTCCATCCACTCTCCACCATCACGACTTCGCCAGTTTCCTTTCGGGTTGAGGGAAGCGACGATCCATCCACCGCCGTTAGCAGCAGATCTCTTTCCAGCAGTTCAATTTCAGCAGATGTTCTTCTTTGTCTAGCTTCATCAGATTCAGTAGCTTCAATTCCCAGCAGCAATTCTTCCTTCATAGCAGCAGATTTCTTTACAGCTCCTTGATCCAATCCGTTTCTTTACAGCACTTTTGTTTACAGCAATTCCTTCATTTGCTTTCTTAATAGTTTTTTTTCTTCATCCACAGCTTTACTTCATCAATCCCGGCAGCCAACTTTTCTTCAGCAGGCCGAGTAGCAGTTTTCCTTGATTAGTTCAATTACTTCACAGCATAGTTAATTCCAAGCAGTAGTTTTCCTTCCCAGCATTTCTTCACAGATTTCCTTCGCAGCTGCCTCTTCAAAGAGCTGAGTGGCAGTTCAAGCTCTTCATCCAGCATTCATCAGTTCGGCAGAACTCAATTTACAGCAATTCTTCCTCACAGTTTCTTCATTACGGCAGTTTTCTTCACAGCACAAAACTCTTTGGTCAATTGCATGTTTGGATTGGATTCAAATGTTGATTGATCTTAATTGATGTTGTTTGTGATTGATTGTTAAGTGTTTGTATTGGATAGATCTTTTCCATATTAATTGGCACGTACTCGAAGCAATTTTTAGCATGCCTATATTGTGTTTGATTAAATGTTTCTTAGAACAAAACTTTCAATTGTAATGTTTCTTAGTTGTTTAACTTTTGTTCTGTATTGCTCTTTCCATTGCTTTCAGCTTCATGTCTTCATTTTATTGCAATTAAGTTAGATCAGACAAGATTTCTTTAATGCTATAGGTTTTGTTCCATTTCTAGGTTTCATTGATGTCCTATTTCTTGAATGTTTCTTTCATGTTGCCTTTTCTATTTTCTGCAAGTGTAGTTAGGGTAAATTAGATTTCCTTACCTGCATTGTCTTTCCTTGATTAGAACTGGATTTCATACTTGCTTTGCTATTCATTTCGTAGTCATAGCTCTTAAATCCAAAACCCAGTTTCATATCCAAAACCAAAAAGCAATAACATACGATCCTGAGATTCATCATGCATTGACTGCATTCGTTGGGAGACGACTCGAGTTACTCTATGCTACATTAGTGTAGAGGAGTTCGATACTTTGATTGTATTTGATACTCGCGGTGCGACACGCGAGTCTTATCAACAGTCTAGAAGCCCAGCGTCCCAGGGTTCGCACCCCATTTGGAGGAAAAATTCCTGCAAAATGCGCCGTAGCTGGGGATCGAACCATGGATGTCTGGGTTAACGACTAGTTACCCTACCGCTGCAAAATTCCTGCAAAATGCGCCGTAGCTGGGGATTGTTTTAGTGCCTTTTTAGTTTAAGCATTTGGTGGCCAACCAGAAGGCCATCAAATTTAATCACAGTGTCATCAAGTTTGAACAAGACATCAAGATATAATTATTAAGCAAGCTGGTGAACAATAAATATAATCATGGTAATTGACCCAAACCAGAATGCAGATTACTATTGTTGAAAGAACATATACTTTAACCATACTACTAAAATACTGTAATCAAACAAGATTTCAACAACTATGTTTTTCAACTGACCTGCACAACTAAAAGATTGATGTAAACTATTCAATATGTGAAAGAGCACACAAAAGATGCCAATACCATCATTAGATAGTTAACAGTTTCAGGAATAATACCTCATAAAGAACTGTAGTAGGTTCCCAAGGAAGAAATACACCTTGAAGAAGTACTCCATCTGGAAACTGAACTCTTACTACTGCCCGTTTGTATTTTCGTCTAGCAGCCATAGCTTGCTTCTCCCGATATGATTTAGGAACCAAAAGCTGAGAATCTGCCAATCTTTTTTTCCTTAGATCAACCTCTCTCTTCAGCTCACCAGTAGAAAGGCTATAGAAAGAATCCGGCAGGTCAATTTTTGATGCTTCACTCTCAGGAACAGGGAAGAACACACGGACCTGTAAAATTTAATTCTTCATAAAACCTAACAGGTGAAAATTCATACAAACATTCATGTGAAACTAAAGCAAAAAATAGGTAGATATCTTGCCTGTCAAATAATAAGCAACTGATGGACTAAAGCAGTGTTCAAATTTGGTAAGATATTAATTTTGACTACATCCGAACCTCTTGAAAACTAGGCAGACATAGCAATTGGTTCAAATGTGCACAAGTTTAATGACCACACAACTGAAAATTGTTTTATCACAGACAAAAATATTAAAGAACACTAATTGTGCTATTAATATCTCAACTATTTCTGCCAGCGTTTCCTACTTAATAATATAAGTTTTCTCTTTTGTCTTGTTGAATTACAAAAATTCAAAATGTTAATGATGCACTTTATAATAATTCATTTATCAATATAATTTCACTTTTAGTATCGATAAATATAACTCTTATATGCAAGGTGGAGTGCTCATTTTAATATATCGAAGCAAATAAAGAAACTAAGTAGTTGATGAAAACATTAACGTCAAAAGGAGTTATGTCAAAAGTGATATACAGATATTTAACTGATATATAAATGTCTGCGTTGATATCTTTAAGTACTAGTTTATATTGCTTTCCCTGTTTAGTTTCTTCTTGGTACTCCTCTAGATATAATAAATGAGTTATGTTCTACGAGCCTAAGCTATAGTTAGTAGCCGACTGATCTCTAAAGAGGTCTATGTCAATAAAAAAATTTCTCCTATTGCATCCTTAAGGGGCTCATATAAGATGTCATTTGAGGGCCCCTTTAAATTTTCATCCAAAAATTCATTTATTAAGGTTGAATTATCAAAAAGTTCATTTTAACTAAAATTTATTTTAAGTGCGATAAGGTATATTATTTTAAGTGGCATAGTTTTGTGTTTACATACTTGGTCATCTTTTAAAGTTTGGTGGGGCATATCTTTTTATCAATTTTTTTTTCTTTCTTTTTTATCAATATGGGATGGCTTTCATCCATTTTTGGTTCTAATGGTTAGAATACATTGTCAATATTTTCCAACGGATCCATTAACTTTAAATTTGGCAAATCATAGTTATCAAATGAACGTTATGTTATGTTGGTCAAAATAATTTTTAATGTCATCTAACCAATAAATAAATATGTTTGGTTCCATTCTATAGTCAAAAATAGGGGCATGTATTCTAAAAAGAATTTAAATTATTCTCTAGACATGGAATAATTTGATTGTGTATGAGTTTTCATGGAATTGCAAATATAGAAATAATTATTTGGATGGTTTGTTCTAGTTCTAATGAAATTAACTCAATTGTTCGTGTGAATATAGTTTGGTTTATATCTCTCCCTCCTATAATTTTTATCTCTCATCAATTTAATAGTAGTTGCGGTAATTCTTCACATTGTGTCAATCTTAATAATGACTATTAAAACAATTTAACAAATATAATGGAAGGAAATATAATGGATGAGAAATAAATCACAATGCAAGTAAAAGAGAATGTTAATGATAGTATTATTTTCTTATAGATGATGATTAAACTAAATAGGAAACGATAATATGTTATACATAAAAATCATGAGAAAACTAACTAAATTTAAAATTGCCAACTAAATACAACAACCAAGCTTTATTCCACTAGGTGAGTCCGGCTATATGGATTCTTTTACATCAGTAAACTCGGTCCCCTATTTTCTTTGATCCTCCTCTTCCTTATTTAATGTGCATATTGGTCATAGTTTCACATCGCCTAACTGGAATATTTAATGGTTGTCTAAGTAGGACTGTAGGAGTTTTCCTTTACTCGACTTTCTCTCTAATTTCTAATTTCTATCATGTTCATCCTCTATGTTTGCACATTCACCTTAACAACTTCATCTCTATGACCCTCATCTTTTGCTCATGTGCTTGAGTCATAGTCAAGCATTCAAGTTAAATTAATATAGTAGGTCAAACCATCATTTTATAGAACTTCCCTTTACATTTTAGAGGTATTTATCAAAACACTTGACGCTCTTCTTCGTTTCAACCATCTTATGTGTATTCTATGTATGACATTTGACATCTCTCAACCTCTCCATCTTTTTACTAACTTATCATCTCCAATCTTACAATTGTTTTATTATGTCTAATATTGCTAAATTTAAATTCCATACATTCTATTTTTACACTACTAAATTTAAAACCTTTCACTTCAGTGTTTCTCGCAAAGATTCGAGCTTAACATTTACTCCTCAAGTATATCACTTCTAGTGTTAAATTAGGACAGATTCATTTTATCATTGTCGTACCAATTGAGACAACATATGATCCGTAATGATACTACTCGGTGCAAGCAATATACTATAGGTCCACTTTTTATTTCCAATGTCATAGCTTTTACATTTCTTTAAAATTATTTTCTAGAAATTAAGAACAAAAAACAAAAGATCTAAAAAAATTTCATGAAGCAAACGAAGCCTACACACCTCTTAAAGAAAAGAGTTGTTGCGGTGAAGTTGCTCGCTAAGAGGACAAAATCTCTATTCAAAAACTATGTAAATATATATGGGAAAAATTATTATGGTTAATTCCTAAAGTAATCCCATCTTCCAGTATATATATTTCCTTATCGTCCATTTTTATTTACATTCCTAAGTTTAGTATATTTATACATAAAGCCCTAATCTATTTAGAACTAAGTCTATAATAGAAATATTATAGTTTTCATTTCTTACTTGTTAAGTATATACAACTCTTTCCTCAAATTCCTCGTAAATTTAACACTTATGAGATGGAATAGTGAGTAGGAATATAACATAAAAGACAATTTGTCTAGAAGTTGATAAATAACAAGTTGAAGCAAAGGGTGCACTCAAATGAGTACTGGATATATCTAAATAGCAAATTGAGGTTTATGATAATGAGAACCATAATACAAGGTAGCAGTTACATTATTGAAATGATGAGAGAGGGAAAGTCTAATAATTTAGAAATATGATTAATATGTAGACAAGAGGTGGCGTGTAGAAGACAATAATGCAACAACGGTAGAACAATGGATCAAGAGACAGAAGAAAGATCATATTAGAGTTAAGTATGAATGGACAGGCAACAACTAACACGTGAGTATTCAAATTGACAAACAGAGTTAGGACCAAATTAAAGATTGAAAAACAAGTAACAAAATGACAAGGTTGATTGAAGTAAGGAAGCAATGAGAGAGCATGAAGAAGATATTAAAACAAAATTAGCTATAAATAAAGGTAAAAAAATACAATAAATATAAAACTATATGCACACCACAAATCATCATAGTCCATGTCAGTTCCAACTATTTGGTGTTGATTACATGGACCTTATCTCCTAACTTGACTATACTCAATGTTGTGTCACTAGCAATATTTAAATATCTTGAATTAGTTGCTATTACATTAGCTAGAGTTTTCTTTGGTAACCCTCTCTCTCTCTTATATGTTCAAGTTTAATTAGTTCAATATGTCTACCTACAAAATTTATTTCTACTAATCCCACACATCAATTTCAGCACTCACTTCTACTGCATTAACTTTTCATTTGATCTATAAAGCTAGGAATATCATATTAGCCCCAAAATTTTTCATTTGGTCTAAGGGAAAATAACGATAATAAAAAACTTTACAATTTCCTTTCAATTTCAACCTTCCCTCTGTTCCTATTAATGATATATTTATTAATATCTCCTTCATGTATAATATTTCTAGATATACAACAATTCTTACAAGAATTTTATACCCATCCATCTAAATTATTCTCTCATTTCTTTTCTTTTCTTTTCATTGAAATTATATTTCATATTATTCAGCTTTAGAACCATTTAATTTTTTAAAGAAAAATCAAAATACAATTGGACAACGTAGGATTCTTGTTATGATGTTAACTACTGCGAGAACATATAAACACTGAACTAAGAATTACCAGACTCCAAAAGAGTAAACATACTCCTTTTCACCTAACCACAAGTTTTTGTTAGCAATAATCTTCTGTGCAGCTATCATGTCTCTTTTGAACAATATTTGCTTCTGCCTTCTGCATATTTTTTTTTAATAAATACAAGTATTTCAAGAATACAAATAGAACAGAAACATCAAGTTGCAAGTTTCAACTATGTGATGTTGGCTACATATATAATTTCACACCCAAAAATTGAAATAGGATCTCTTTCCAAGTTGCACAAGAAAAAGTAGTCAGAAATTAGCAAACTAAAATAAGTTCTAGATGCCGATATAACTAGGAGAAGAGATTGAACAAGCTCAAACCTGCCTATCAACTTCCTTCGGCTCAACCGTCCTATGAAGTTCCACATCAGAGACGACTGCCGGAACTAACTTTTCCAATTTCCAATTCTCCAACAGCAAGACAGCTTCTTTAATCACAGCAACCTGTTCTGACGATGGGACTTCCATTGTAGCCCAGACCTCGACCGCTTCCTCTCCCAACCTAAAACCCACATACTCCAGCAGTTCCTTCCCTCCTTGGGCATCGCCCACGGCCTCCCTGATCTTAGGATTTCCCATCCGGATCCGCCGGAACTTCTCGTTCGCGGGGTCCCTAGCCACGTTACCCAGCAGCTTGAGAACCACGTCGACAGCCCCGTCAGGAGGCGTAGCGGAAAGGAACTCCTCCACGCGAGCGGCCACGACCACGTCACCAGAGGTGGAATCAGGTGCGACGCAGCCATCGAGGTGGTTGGAAACATCGGCTTCGGAGGAGAAGGGGCGGGAGCAGACGGGGCAAGAAAAGGAAACGGTAGGGGTTCGGTTGTTGATCTGTCGGGCGGAGGATATGAGAGGGTCGAAGTCGGAGGACAACGCGGTGGCGGCGTCGGAGGCGGGGCGGGTAGGAGTAGATCGAGGACGAGGGTCGGAAGGGGTACGGTGAGGGAGGGAGGAGGAGGAGGAAGGAGGAGGTCCGGAGCCCAAGACGTGGCCTTGGCCTTTGAATTTGGAGGAGGAAGAAGACGAGAAGGGGTTGTTGACCTTCTTCATCAACCCCTTCATCTTCTCCTTCACATCTTCCATCTTTGCCACCTAGTTCAATTTGCAAAGTTGTTGAGTTTGATTCGAATATATTTAACGAAAGACCGTCATCGATCGCTGAGAGGTCCACAAAATGAAATTTGAAGGGTGAGGCGGCTGTGAGGGGGGGGGGGGGGGGGGGGGGGGGGGGGGGGGTAAAGACAGAATTGTCAGTTTTCTTAGGAAACTAAACATAAATATCCAAAAGCATAGTTGTCAAAACTTGCGGGGGTCATCATTTTGGATCATAAGCATAAACCATTTTCCCCCTTTCAATTAGTACTTTGTTTATGTAATTTTTACCCAAATAATACCATACCATATTAAAGCAATACTTAATTAATTAAAGAAAAGGCTTTTGTAGTGTAACCCTTCGTCTTTTGGTTGTCAACGGGATATAATTAAGTTGATACTCACATATTCGACTCTTGACAAGTATAAATATTATTTCGTGTTATCTCATATATGTTATCTAGGAAAGTCGCTCGACTAAAACTAAATAAGACCCTATGATTCCCCACTTCCACAATGTATGGAGTCGTTCTGAATGGGTGTGACAATTTCACCTTTGCTACTAGAGAAGGTCAATTTTTGTCCCATGAGTATAATCAAGTTGATATTCGAGCATGACTTGCACCAGAGAGGTATGATTGATTCTTGATAAGTGCAAATACTATTTCGAGTTATCTCCTGCCTAGGGGTGGAGCTAGGATATTGATTCAGTGTACGCAAATTATAACTATTGTCGATGGACACATTGCAGAGGACGCCTCTCTCGGTCTAATTCCAACGGCAAACTCGACAGTAGTGTAGCGGCTAAAGCTCATATAATATAAAGTTAACAAGATCAAAATCATACATTGAATTATTTGATATACCACTTTTAAAATATGAAAATTATACAATTAGCCGGATCAAAATTATATATTGAGATGATGTCGTAATAGTAGCTAAGGATATACTCGGTGAGTCAAAGGGGCATGCACCACCAAGGAAGGAATCTTGGTGGTGGAATGAGAAAGTACAAGAGAAAGTGAAAGAAAAACGAATAGCTTATAAGGAATTATATATTTGTAAGAACGAGGAAAACTTAAAAAAATATACAATAGCCAAGAAAGAGGCTAAGAAAGCAGTGAATGAAGTAAAAAATAAAACTTTTGAACGATTATATCAAAATTTAGATACAAAAGAAGGGGAAAGAGACATTTATAAAATAGCTAAAGCAAGAGAAAGGAAAACAAGAGACCTTAGTCAAATAAGATGTATTAAAGATGAATGCGATAGAGTACTAGTAAATGATAGCGAAATAAAAGAGCGGTGGAAGATTTACTTTCATCAACTTTTTAATGAAAGTTTAGGGGACCAACTTGACTTAGGCAATTTAAGTATTTCAAATGAGTATAGAAATTTTAATTTTCATCGGAGAATTCAAACTTCAGAAGTAGAACAAGCTTTGAAAGGGATGCAAAATGGAAAGGCCGTGGGACCGGATGATATCCCAATAGAGGTATGGAAATGTTTAGGGAAAAAAGGTATTGAATGGCTTACAAAATTATTTAATTTAATATTGAAAACAAAAAAAATGCCTAATCAATGGAGGGTAAGTAGTCTAGTTCCCTTATATAAGAACAAAGGAGACATACAAAATTGTGCAAACTATAGGGGTATTAAATTAATGAGTCATACCATGAAACTTTGGGAAAGAGTAATAGAAAAAAGATTGAGGAAGGAGACCACGGTAACCGAAAATCAATTTGGGTTCATGCCTGGAAGGTCGACAATAGAAGCTATACATCTTCTTAGGCAATTAATTGAAAAATATCGGGAGCAAAAGAAAGATCTACACATGGTATTTATTGATTTAGAAAAAGCTTATGATAGGGTACCAAGAGAAATTATATGGAGAATTCTAGAAAAGAGAGGCGTTAGCGTAACATATATTGACCTAATTAAAGATATGTATGAAGATGTAACGACTAGAGTGAAGACTTCAGGTGGATTGACTGAAGCATTTCCAATAAGGATAGGGTTACATCAAGGATCAGCTTTAAGTCCCTATCTTTTTACACTAATCATGGATGAACTCACTAGGCACATTCAAGATACAGTGCCATGGTGCATGTTGTTTGCAGATGATATTGTTTTGATAGATGAGACACGTGAAGGAGTAAATGCTAAACTAGAATCTTGGCGGGAAACTCTAGAAATGAAAGGTTTTAGGCTTAGTAGAGTAAAGACTGAATATATGGAATTTAAGTTTAGCAATGCTAGACGTAGTGAAACAATTGTTAAGATAGGAGATGATGAGTTGTCTAAAATCGAGAACTTTAAGTATTTAGGATCGTTCTTGCAAAGTGATGGAGGAATTGAGAGAGATGTCTTACATAGAATACAAGCAGGATGGTTGAAATGGAGATTAGCATCGGGTGTCTTATGTGATCGTAAAGTACCTCTAAAACTTAAAGGGAAGTTCTACAAAACGGCAGTTAGACCTGCTATGTTATATGGTGCTGAATGTTGGGCTATGACTCGAGCACATGAGCAGAAGATGAAAGTTGCAGAGATGAGGATGTTAAGGTGGATGTGTGGACATACGAGGATGGATAGAATAAGGAATGAGAGTATTAGAGAGAAAGTCGGAGTTGCATCTATTGAAGAAAAACTTCGGGAGACACGTTTGAGATGGTACGGACATGTACTTAGAAGACCAATAAATGCCCCTGTTAGACGATGTGAAACTATGATAAATACGCACATTAAAAGAGGGAGAGGAAGACCAAAAAAGACTTGGTTGGCAACAATAAAACAAGATAAATTTTATTTAAATCTAGATGATGATATAGTAGGGGATAGAACTCAATGGCGTAAAAGGATCCATATAGCCGACCCCACCTAGTGGGATAAGGCTTTGTTGTTGTTGTTGTTGTTGTTGTAGATGATGTCGTAATAGGGGCACTATTCTCATTTATTAGTTTTTACACTCAAATGAGGCCAATCTAGCTATAACATTACAATAGTTTAGACTATCAACAACACAATTTGAAATTCAATAACTTCGGTAGATTTTCTGATTTGTTCATTACTACACTGGGAAGAGAGACATGATATGACATGTACCTCGAATTCACTGTGGTTTCAGGACTAGATCCAAAAATTGTGAGGTGGAGCATGAATAGCACTGAGCACCTCCTTCCTCCATTAATGACAAATTGATAGTAAATCCAACAATATTTATGTATAGTATTTTTTTTCCAGGCCCAGTGTGGGCAACTAAGCCTGGGTTGGCTCCGCCCATGCTCATGCCTCTTGTTGAGGAAGGTCGCTCGACTAAGGTTGAATAAGTCCCATGATTTATCCCATTCTAAAGTGTGTGGGGTGGTCATCATGGGGGAGCCACTAAAGTGACGGTTTCACCTTCTCAGGTTTTTAGACATCTAAAAAATTGAATTCTAATTTTGATAGATTAATGGATGAATTTTTTTTAATATATAGGTGGTTAACCTAAAAACTTTGAACGGACCATCCACTATAAGTGTTTCTTTATTTATTATGATTATCGATAGAAAACTTTTGTCAAATCGATCTGTGACCCCATGACTAACAAAATGTGAGAATTTATATACGGGTCATTGAATTTTTTTTTTCTTTTTCATTTATTAATAGATGATCATGAAAGATATTGTTTTCTATGAGAATCATCATCACGTACTGTAACATTCTAGTGGTTCCAAATATCCACTATTTAATTTTTAATTACGACATATTGTAAAATATTTCCTATGTTGAGATAATAAACTTAGGATGTTGGTGTTTGAACGAGGTGGACTAGTAAGAGGGGATGAATTATCCCTGTAAAATAAAAAGCTCACTCACAAAGATTTCAGATTAGTTGCAATAATAAATTAAAATAAATATAAACTAATTAACTGAATTGAACTAGTAAAACGCTAAGACATAAGAAGTTACTTAGTTACAATCTGGGTAGTTGCTAATTCAAGACGGTTGAAGCTCACTATCAAAATTTTCTTCTGGCGGAGAAGCCTTTACAGACTTTGTAGCACAAGACAGAAGCTAGACGAATTACTAAAAATTTGATTACAGTCAATTGATTTGGAACTGAGCTCTAGGGGTTTATTTATAGCCACAGTCAAATCTATCCGAATGCTGACATGACACTATAAGGGCACCCGAGTGCTTGAGGGCACTTGACACGTGGCTTGAGGGTTTATCCGAAGCGCAATGTTCACAAATGGCTAGTTGGTGGATAAAATTAGCTCTCGGACGCCTATATGCACAGGGGTCGCTTGAGTGCTCAGGGCGCCCGAGAGCCCGGGCGCCCCTATGTATAGGGGCGCCTTTATGACTTTTGATCAGCAACTTGCTGACCAGTCTCCAGCTAGTCTTCTTGGGTGATTTTTGGTTAACCGGAGTTAGGCTCACCCGAACCCGACTTCGGCCTTTCGCCTCTCGAGCATCCTTCCTCCCGACTTCGGCCTTTCGCCTCTCGAGCGTCCTTCCTCCCGACTTCTCATTTTTCGGACGTTGTGCACGTCCTTCTTGCACCACCGGTGTACTCTTCCGCAGCTTCCGCGTCCCTCGGATGCACCGAGCGCGTCGCACTTCCCTGTGCAATTCTTCTCGTCCACTGCATCTTACGCTAGACTTCCTTCGCTCCTAAGCTCCTACACACTTAGACAGAGAGATCAAAACTATAACAGGACCTAACCTAACTTAGTTGATCACATCAAAATCCAACCGGAACACCAACAATCCCCTCCTTTTTGATGTGCATCAACCCAAGTTCAATTATGGTTAAAAAAATAATAAAACTAACTAAGAAAATTAAGTATTAAAGAAATATTTGTAATTTAAAATCATAACCTCCCCCTGAACTTAAACTAGTCTCTCGCTTTGTTCACAGGAAAAAAAAGGGACATAAGAAGAGTAGGGAAAGGGAAAGGAAAAAATGGGGCACATAAAAAAAATATGAAATTTTTTCTAAACATTTTTCAAGTAAAAAAAATACGAATTTTAATCAAAAATTAAAACAAATATTTTCTTGGAAAAATTTTTAAAAAAATTGAAAAATTGAAATTTTGGAAAAAATTTCGGAATTTTTTGTGATTGAAAAAAAAAAATCAAATATTCACATATTAAAATTCTTGAAGATTGAATTTTTAAATTTAAATTATATCAAAAAAATTCAGAGAAAATTATATTAAAGTCAACAGATGAAAATGATTTTATTAAAGTCAGTAGATCTAGAAAAATCGAATTTGATAATAAAAAATTCTATTGAAAAAAAATCAAATTTAAAAAAATCATAGAAAATTGAAAATATTTTAGAAAAATCTGAAAATTTTTGTATAAGTGGCACATAGAGTTTTGAGCTTGTACAAAAATTTTCTGTAAGATCGTTGACGTTGCTAGAGGGGAGGTGAATAGCAATTCTTCGTTCGTTCTTCCTACACGGTTAGTTGCGCAAGCGGAAATCTAAAACAAAACTAAAACTAACTATGAAGAACACTTACGATTTACGTGGTTCGGAGATAAACTCCTACTTCACGGCTGCCCGTAAGGTGAGCGATCCCTAATCCATCGGTGGATGATTCCCCGGAGCACCTCCGGCTAGATCGCGTAGCTCCTTGTAGGTGGAGAAACCTTTCTACAATACCTGGACACTACCTGAGATCACAAGGCTACTAACTAGCTTTGACCAAGCAAGTTTCGCCAAAGAAGAAAGTAGGAAACGAGTTCCTTTAAATAGAGCTCGAGTCTGAAATAGTCACTACTAGTCGACTACTCCTGAGGCAGTCGACTGGTCCCACTCAGATTTGACCGTTACAGAACAACGTTCGAATCCACCAGCTGTCCCAGTCAGCACCAGTCGACTGCCCCCATGGCAGTCGATTGGTACGAACCTAAGCCTAGGGTTACACTCCCCGAGTACATGTCACTCCGCACTCGAACCCTCCCGGCTTAGCCCCTGAGTACAAACACTCATACTCAGACCCTCACAACCTGGTTGACTCTTCACCAGCAGCCTCGACTATTGCCTTCACGCCCTCTTCATCTTCGGCCCTCGTTGCTAGTAGGAGCCCTAGAGCCAATTATGTGATGATTGACTAGGGACATTTTGTATCATATTCTATCATTAATAAAGGCATGTTTGGTTATTATACTTACTTTGTATTTGTGCCAAATAACTAAGTATAATAATATCCTTGGGTAGTAGGTTCTTATCTACATTATATCGATTGGTTGAATCGATAGTGAGATAATGTAGAGAACACTACACTAAACCATTCCTAGTCAAGTATTAATATCCAAGGACAATATTAATGCATGGAGACTAGCATGTAGGTCAACTGATGACTTGAGCTCACAAGTCATGGATATGTGATATCAAGTTGACACATGAGTATACATTGGAGAATGTGTACTGAATTGACCCGCCATGAGAATGTTTTATAGATTGTCATATGAGTGTCATAAACTTTCTCATGTGACTATTAGCATGAATAGTCCTTAGACCTGAAGTCACTACGGTTCCCTACATAAGGAGTTATGTACTTTGGTATCGTCAAACGTCACCCGTAACAGGGTGGACTATAAAGGCGATCACTGGGTATGTAATGAATTATGCGGACGGATGTGAGTGATGTAGATGAGATCTATCCCTCCCATATGACGCGAGTGATATCTGTGGGCCCCTTGATCGAGTAGAACTATTAAAACGCATGACCATGCTCAAATGAGTCAATATGAGATATTGAGCTCATTTGTTTGAGTGAGTCTACTCGGGGATTAAGAAACACAAGATTGACTGAGGATGACACGGTCTATGCCTCATTGGTCAATCTAGATATCGAGGATAGAAGGACAAGGTCATACATTATCATAGTCACGGAGGTTTAATCGGATCTCGACTTTTTTTGTTACTTGGGTAGCAATGATGCATTATTAGATGTCGCTCATTGCTTATGTGTCTAAAGCGTTTAGGCACATTGCCAACGTTACGAGAACCTATTGGGTCACACACTAAGGACACGATGCTTCGGAGATTAATTGATCTTGGTTTGACTAAGATTTGATTCGAATTGGATTAATTGAGTTAGACTCAAGTGAATCCAATTAGATTATGGGATTGAGTCTAATTTGAGTTAGACTCATCTAGATTAGACTCAACCACTTAATTATGGATAATATTCATTAAAGGGTTTAATAAAATATTATTTAAGAGGAAGGCTAAGAGACATTCTATTCATTAGATGAATAGAATATTAAGAGTCTCAAGGAATACCAAGAGGCTTGGTATTCATTGGGTTTTATTAGCATTAAGATGAGAGGAGCTCAAGGGACATAGACCCTTGGTATTCATTAGATGAGTATAAATACCCCCCTTGTCAAAGTCTAGAGGGTGCATCTCTCTTCCTCTTCTTTTTTCCTCCTTGTCCATAACTCCCTAGTGGAGGTTCTTGTGCTTTGTGAACCACCCAAGTTGCTAGCACAACTAAGGTGGTTCCTCTCCGAGGCGTAGATCGTGTTCGTATGGATACGCATAGAGACACGGACACTTGAACATGTAAGAGATCTGGCGAACCAAATGACTAGTGGGATAAGCGAAGGGCACGCGACAAAGGTATTTATATAAGATAGGAATTGTAGATCACTTTGTATGCGTTTTTCTTTCGCATGGATCGCTCGAGGGATCTTATTTCCGCTGCGATTTTAAATATTTTTACCTATAGATCCCTACACTCGTCCCTCGGATGCGCACGTAAGCCTCCAGCTTGCCTCCATGCCACCCTTCACGTACGCCTCGAAGTCCGCGTCCCTCGGCTCATCGTCCATCGTCCCTGCTATCCACGGTCCCTCGGATGCGCACGCAAGCCTCCAGCTTGCCTCCATGCCATCCATCACCCGAAGACATCAACCAAGTCCATGTGTACCTGTACACCTGCACACTCATGTACACATATTAGTCCAACACAAATCCTAACTTAACCATATTGCCCACACACATCAAAACCCCATGATCCTCCAGATCATCTCAGGACCGATTGCCTCAACAATCTCTCCCTTTTTGATGTGTGGCAATATGTTAAGTTAGGTAAACATATATCAACAATAACAATAACAATAATAATAGCAATAGCAATTGAAAAAACAAAGCATAACAAACAAGAGGCAACCTCCCTCTTAACCTATGTTTTCTCTCATTCTTCAATTCTCATTGCCAATCCCAAGTTAAGTTCTCCCAACTTAACTCCACTCACAACAACCGGTTAAGTTATCCCCACTTAACTCCAAAGTTTCACAATTCAATCAAAGGTAAGTTTCAACCCAAACATAACTTAACACCCAAGTTCTCCCCCTTTGGTACCATAAAAAAAAATTGCCCCAAGCAATCCTACCCCTGGTGCCAAATAGAACTTCCCAGATTTCTGAAAAACCACTCAGAAATCACAAAACCACAATCTGCCCATACTACCAGTCGACTGCCCCCAGGGCAGTCGACTAATACGCCAGTTTCTGAATTTCCAGTCGAAATTCAGAAACGTGTATAAAATTCCAGGAAATTCGAAAAAATGGAAAATTTTGCAAGCACATTTGTTAGAGTATTCCCTACCCTAGAAAAATATATTTCCATGAAGAACATCAATCGTGCTTGACTTTTGGTACAAACCCAAAAATCCTCAAATATTGTCATCTTTGTATCAACTTTCAAACCTATATATGATTTCTTATGTTTGCCAATTCCATTGACCTTAGTTTTTCATATAAAATAATTCTCAAACCTCCCCTTTTCATATAGATATTTTCATTTTGACAAAACTTCCCCTCTTTACCTCTTCTCCCTAGACAATAATGAAAAACCCTCCTTATGCCTTTTAAAAAAAAATTGATCATCCAAGAACAATCAATAAAGATAGGCAAAAATGACCAATATAAAATTTCAAAACATATCATGATAATAGACTTCGCCAACAATTACTTCGGCGATAATTAATGACGAATTAATATATATTAATAAACTTCGATAATAAAATTGACGTAGTAAATATAGTTTTAGACTTCATAGATTAAAAAAAATAGACTTTTTTAAAAATATTTAATAACTATTACTTCGTAATTTGTATTTAATGAAGTAATAAGGTTTACAATAAAATTTATAATTTTAATTGGCGAAGTAATAAAATTGAACCGGTAAAATAAAATAAAATCTGAACCGGTTTTTCTCCCGCTCCGCAGCTAATATCCCTAATTTTCTCCAGCTCTGCAGTTAATCCCCTATTTCGCTTGGTGTCGCGCGAGACCCGCTCCACAGCTTAATCCCCTAAATTTCTCCCGCTCCACAGCTTAATCCCGTAATATTCGATCTCTTCCCTACTTTTCTACTGCACTTAACCTAAATATCAGCCGGCTGATCGCTTCGCAGCTTTTGCTTCGCCGATCGACCTAAGTTTCTCCTGCGCGCGTCACCCCATCTCTTCTCGATCGGCGACCTAAGTTTCTCTGCTCTACTCTTCTCTACTCAGCTTTGCTTCGGCGACCTAGGTTGCTTCCTGATAACTTTCATATTGTTGATTAAATTAGGCCTTCAAATTCATGTTTTGATCTACTATTTTATGCTCAAGTTTGCATTTATATAATGTTTCATGAATTACCTCTTTTTGGCTTAAGATTCAATTCTTTCTATATTTACTATGTTTTGGCACTAAAATTTACTATCATATTGTAGGGTTTCAAATGATTATGGACCTGGATCACATTGAGTCAAAATTGGATCCAGATCAAATGGATCAAGCGTCGGGTTAATATGGGTCGTTCATGCAAGAGAATGGTTAGATTCAAGTCATCCGCCAACTTCTGGTCGATCCAAGCTCAAGATAGATTTTGCCAAGTTCAGGAACCAAGATCTGAAAGTTTGGGCCAGATCAGAGTTAATCCAACCGTTGGATCGAGCTCAGGAGGAGCCTTAACCGTCCGTTCAAAGATCAGAGCACTCTGAGCTATTGGATGCAGGTCCGGTTGATTCGAGTTGAGGAGGAGCAGATCTTGACCCTTGATCAAGATCTGGAGAGTTTGGATTCGATCTGGATTGATCGGAGCGTTGTATGAGATCGGAGAAATCTCGGCCGTCGAAATTCAAAATAGGCAGTTAAATCAAAAATTCCCTCGTCCGAGCGTCTTCGTCGCCAGATCACACCTCTATTTTCAGACCTGTTCTTCGTGTTCTTCCATTCCCGATCGAAGGTGACCACCAGATCAAGTTGTTCTCCAGATTCCGATTCATCAAGCTCAGTTCTCGTGGAAGGATCGCGGTCCATTTGTTGCTGACAGCTCCGGCGAGGGTTTCACTGGAAGCTAGCTTCGTTCCGACCAGTCTTCTCCCAACTTCGTTTCTCCATCAATCGGCCAAGTCAGAGGGGTTCTCTGAGCTTGTTCGAGGCTTCCTTAACCATTCATTGCCATCCCAATCATCGCAGAAGAGAGGAGCGGAGGGAGTTCAGAATTTCATCGTGTGCTACGCAATTTCATTCCCGAAGCTGAATTTCGATCAATTTTCGAGCAAAAGGGGTTCTGAGCTCGAATCTTTGTGTGACGGCAGAGAGGGATCTTGGTGAAGAACTTGAACTGGAGCTTGTAACTCTTAGATTTCAATTTCTGAGTTGTTTCCATCGTTTCTGAATTCTGTTCTAGCTTTGTATCAGCTGTTTTTACTTACTGATCGGACTGTCGTCCATTCCAGACTCTACCTGATCGGTCATCAGACCGATCAGGAGTTTTTCCTGTGCAACAAGCTCTGTTTTAGTTTACAGCTTGCTTCAATTCTTTCTTTCCGAATTTAGATGCAATTTTAGTTTCATTTCTGCAATTGATATCAGCTTATATTTTAATCTTGCAATTTCAAATTGTTTGTTCAATTTTCCTAGTTGGTTAAGTTCCTTAATTGCAATTTTCTAGTTAAGCTTGTTAGTTAAGCCTATTTCATTTCCACTACATTTTCATCCTTAATTGCGAAACAAAACCCCAGTTCTTATTTGAAAACCCAAAACATTTAACGACTCATAAATTCGAGCTTAAATCAAACATTCATTCAACTAGCCCTAGGAAAAACACGACCTGTGGCCCCTATACTACTCATTTTACTTTTGTGAGCTAGGGTTTTCAGTTTCTATAAATATCTAAATTTAAGACCCACATTCGTGACAACTCTATTTTGGGGATCATCAAATTTTTGGCGCCGTTGCCGGGGAACACTAGTTGAGTTTGTTTGATTTAGCTTGTGTGCTTATTTCATATTTTTCTTGATCCATTTTTGTGCTTATCCCTATATTTTGTGATCCATACTATTTGCTTTATTCTTTTGTATACATTTGCTGCGATTTTTGTATTTGTGTATGACCAGATCTGCAGGTGGTATTCTAGAAGAATTTGATCCAGAAATTGAAAGAACTTTCAGAGCCAGGAGGAATCAGCTCAGTGCTTCACAGGCTTGTGATATTCTTCCTACTCAGACTATCTCAGTTTATTCAGTTGATCAGATGGCAGACCACCAGAAAACTATGAAGGAACTAGCAGCACCAGATGATACTTTTCAGTATTCCTGCATTGCATATCCAGAGTTCACTGGAGATTTTAAATTAAGATCTAGACTTATTCATCTTTTGCCCAAATTTCAGGGACAGTCTGGGGAGGATCCCAACAAACATTTACATGAGTTTCACATTATCTGTTCCACCATGAAGCCTCAGGGTATTTCAGAGGAAGATATCAAGCTGAGGGCTTTTCCATTTTCCCTTACTGGAGCAGCAAAGGATTGGTTTTACTACCTACCTACTGGGCATGTATCTAGCTAGATTTCTATGAAGAAAGCCTTCTTGGAGAAATACTTCCCAGCATCAAGGACAACTATTATCAGAAAAAGCATATGTGGCATACAACAAGTGGTAGGAGAAACTTTGTATGATTATTGGGAAAGGTTTAACAAACTTTGTTCTAGCTGCCCACAGCACCAAATTAGTGAGCAGCTACTCATTCAGTATTTTTATGAGGGACTTCTGCAGATGGATAGGATTATGATAGATGCTGCAGCAGGAGGTGCCCTAGTGAATAAAACGTCAGATCAAACTAGGGAGCTTATTTCAAACATGGCAGAAAACTCACAACAGTTTGGGAGTAGAGCTTTGTCTACCAGAGGAGTTAATGAAGTTCAGATGGTCTCAAATGAGCAGAAGGAAATCAAGAGTACATTGATGGAGCTCACATCCCTGGTGAGGCAAATGACTCTAAATAATGTGAGTCAAAATCAGAATTTCTCAGTACCACCACCATCTAGCTCAGTGATGAGGTTATGCAGTATTTGTTTTAGCCAAGACCACAATTCGGATCTATGCCCAAACCTCCAACAAGATGAGACATTAGCTGCACTAACTAGGGGATAATTCCAAGCCAAAAACAACCCCTACTCGTCTACCTACAATCCGGGTTGGAGGGACCATCCAAACTTGAAGTATGGTAATTCTTTTTATCAGCAAAACCCATCACAATCACAATATCAACAGCCCCAACAAAATTTCCAGCAAGTTCAACAAGGACAACAACAATTTCAGCAATTTCAACAACCTTTCCAACAATTTCGGCAACCCTATCAAGGAAATCAGCCACCTTTTCAAGTGAATCAGCAAGGTTATTAAGGAAATTCGAATTTTCAGCAACAAAATCAGTTTTCACAGCAAGATTATCAACTATACAACCCAAGTTTTCAGCCTTCAAATCCAAATTTTCAGCCTACACAATTTCATCCTTTATAACCACAATTGCCACCTCAACCTCAGAATTTTCAGAGTTACAATTCTCAACCATTTCAGCCAAGTTCTCAGCAAAACTTCCAGCAATTTTCTCCACCATGTCAGCCCTATAATCAGCCCCAACAGCCCTACTTTCAAGGATCTCAGCAAGTTCAACAATTTCAACAACCTACTTCTACATTTCAAGGTCAATCAAAGCCTCATGCTAACCAAGGGGGCTATAGAGGCTCTAGTGGAGGAAATGCGCAACAACAAAGAATAGAGGAGATACTTCAACAACTTTTACAACAACAAAGAAGTGATCCCACCATTCAAAACCTTGAAAGACAAATTGGACAATTGGCTAGTGGGATGAATCAAATGCAAGCTCAAGGATCAAGCCAATTACCTTCTCAAGCTACTCCAAACCCAAAGGGAAACGTTAGTGCTATTACCTTGAGGAGTGGGAAGGTTACATCAACTCAAAATGGTCCAAGAGCTGAATTTTCTGAAAACAGGACATCACCTTCATTTCCAACACAAAACAGCCATGAAATCACTTCAAATCCAGTTGGTTCCACCCCTAGCCCGAGCCTAACTCCTTCCTCAAGTAATCCTGTAATTTTGGTAAAAAATGAAGGAGAAATTAGTGATAAAAGTGGGTTCACAGCAGCTACCTCAGTGGAGAAATCAGTCCCAATTTCAGCCCCTCAACTTTCGGCTCAAGAGGATGATTTGAGAATTCCTTTGCCATTCCCTCAGTGCAAAACCCAAGCTAAGAAGCAAGTGGAAGAGGAGAAAGCTAAGGAGTACAATGAGCTAGTGAAATTGTTCAGTAAAGTAGAGATCAATGTACCCTTGTTGACCATGATAAAACATATTCCTAAGTATGCCAAGTTCCTTAAAGATTTATGTGTTCACAAAAAGAAGCTTAAGGAGAATGAGTTGGTCAGCTTGGGGAAAAATGTTTCAGCACTTATTCATGACATTCCTCAGAAGTGTGAAGACCTTGGAGTTTTTACTGTATCTTGTGAGATAGGGAGGACCATGTTCCATGATGCTATGCTGGATTTAGGAGCCTCCATTAATGTGATGCCCAGGTCAGTCTTCCAGATGCTTGGTATTGGCCCTTTACAGCCTACTGGTGTGGTGATACAGTTAGCAGACCGGAGCCAGACCCACCCAGCCGGTATAATTGAAGACGTATTGGTAAAGGTAAAGGAGCTGATCTTTCCTGCAGATTTTTACATTCTGGATATGGAGGGAGATTACCTTGCACACCGGTCTCCACTTATCTTAGGAAGGCCATTTCTGAATACTGCTAGAACGAAGATAGATGTTTATGCTGGCACGCTTTCGATGGAGATTGGAGACATGGTAGTTCAGTTCAGCATCTTTGATGCTATGAAGCACCCGAGAGAGGACCACTCCATTATGAGCATTGGTATTCTAGAGGAGTTGGATGATGCAGATATACTTGCTAAGGGAGTTTCATTTGATGTTTCCAGAGGAGTTGGCAGTTCAGAGGAGGCTGAGGATATATTTACTATTGAGGCTGAGGACATTTCAGAGGTTATTTCAGACCTACTTCCAGCTGGAGAGGATTTTTTAGATGTAGGGGATTGCACAGAGCCCCAAGGATCACCAAATTCTATTGACGTATTAGAGAATTCAGAGTTTAGGTGTGATAGTGTAGGGGATTGCACTGAGCCCCAAGGATCACTCATACCTTCTGAGCAAGCCCGATTGAGCTTAAGCCACTACCAGACCACTTGAAATATGTGTACTTAGGAGAGGAGCAGAATTTTCCAGTTATAATTGCTCAGCATTTGGAATTAGAGCAGGAAGAGAAATTATTGCACGTCCTGAGGCAATACAAGAGGGATATTGGGTGGACTTTATCAGATATACCAGGTATTAGCCCAGCTCTCTGTATGCACAGGATATTCTTGGAAGAAAATATTAAACCAGTGAGGCAACCGCAAAGGAGATTTAATCAACTTATTTTGGACGTTGTTAAGAAAGAGGTGACTCGACTTCTACAGGCAGGTATCATTTACCCCATTTCTGATAGTCAGTGGGTTAGTCCCATACATGTGGTGCCCAAGAAATCTGGAGTTACAGTGGTAGAAAATGCAAGCAACGAGCTAGTACCTACCAGAGTCAAAAATTCTTGGAGAGTCTGCATTGATTACAGGAAGCTCAACACAGTCACGCGAAAGGACCACTTCCCTTTACCCTTTATTGACCAGATGCTTGAGAGACTGGCAGGGAAGTCCCATTACTGTTTTTTAGATAGTTATTCAGGCTACTTCCAGATTTGTATAGATCCAGAGGACCAAGAGAAGACTACCTTCACTTGCCCCTTTGGCACTTTTGCCTACAGACGGATGCCTTTTGGACTTTGCAACGCACCAGGAACATTTCAGAGATGCATGGTAAGCATATTTGGTGAGTTGTTAGAGCATTGTATGAAGATATTTATGGATGACTTTTCAGTTTTTGGCACGTCTTTTGATTCATGTTTAGAAAACTTGTCTAGGGTTTTACACCGTTGCATTGAGACTAACCTTGTGCTTAATTTTGAAAAATGTCACTTTATGGTAGAGCATGGTATTGTACTTGGACACATACTCTCTAGGAGAGGTATAGAGGTAGATCCTGCAAAAATAAGTGTTATTTCTTCTTTATCTTACCCCGTATGCGTACGGAATATTCGTGCTTTCCTTGGACATGCAGGTTTTTACAGCAGGTTTATTAGAGACTTTAGCGATATTGCTCGGCCCTTGACAAAACTTTTACAAAAAGATGTTAAATTTTACTTTGACGATAAGTGCAAAGAAGTTTTTCACAGGCTCAGGGAGGCTCTTACCTCTGCTCCTATAATTAAGTCACCTGATTGGAATTTACCATTTGAATTAATGTGTGATGCATCTAACTTTGCTGTGGGAGCTGTTCTAGCACAGAGGGTGGAGGGAGCACCTCATGTCATATGTTATGCCTCCAAGACCCTGGATGCCGCCCAAGCAAATTACACTACCACTGAGAAGGAGCTTCTTGCCATAGTTTTTACTTTAGACCGTTTTAGATCTTACTTATTGTGCTCACATGTCATTGTTTTCTCTGATCATGCAGCTTTAAAATATTTATTGAAGAAGCCAGATGAGAAACCTAGGCTAATTAGATGGATGCTTCTACTCTAGGAATTTGATTTGGAAATCAGAGATAGAACTGGCAAAGAAAACTTGGTTGCAGATCACCTAAGCAGGATTGAAGGAGATGGATCTCCTACCACCATTGACGATGATTTTCGAGATGAGTACCTTCTTGTAGTACATGGTGAGACACCTTGGTATGCAGATCTTGTTAATTTTTTAGCTGCACATGTTTTTCCTACACACTTTTCTAAAGCTCAAAAAGATAAACTTAAAAGCGATGCAAAATTCTATGTGTGGGATGACCCATATTTATGGAAATTCTGTAATGATCAAATAATTAGGAGATGCATACCAGACCATGAGATTTGTTCAGTACTTACTTTTTATCATTCATCAGCATGTGGAGGACACTTTGGTCCACAAAGAACAGCTAGAAAAGTTTTAGAATGTGGTTTGTATTGACCCACCTTATTTCATGATTCATATGTGTTTTATAAAAATTGTGATAGATGTCAGCGAACAGGAAACATAGGAGCTAGACATGAGATGCCCCAACAGACTATGCTATATTGTGAGATTTTTGATGTTTGGGGAATTGATTTTATAGGACCTTTTCCTGCATCTTGTGGTTATTTATACATTTTACTTGCTGTAGATTATGTCTCTAAATGGGTAGAGGCCATTTCCTTCAAGACTGATGATTCTTCTGTTGTTGTTAGTTTTGTTAGGTCACACATATTTTGCAGGTTTGGAATTCCTAGAGCTATAATAAGTGACCAAGGTTCTCACTTTTGCAATAAGCACATGAAGGACTTGCTTAGTAAATATGGGGTTGTACATAAGGTTTCTACTTCCTATCATCCCCAAACAAATGACCAAGCCGAAATCTCAAATAGAGAAATCAAATCAATATTGGAAAAGACCGTTGGGCCAAATAGAAAAGATTGGAGCAAAAGGCTAGATGATGCACTTTGGGCCTATAGAACGACATTCAAGACACCAATTGGCATGTCTCCCTACCGGTTAGTCTATGGTAAAGCTTGTCATCTTCCCATGGAGATAGAACACAAAGCATATTGGGCGGTGAAGGCTTGTAATTTCGATGCTACCAAGGTGGGAGAAGAGAGGAAACTTCAACTTCAAGAGCTTGAGGAAATTAGACTTGAAGCATTTGAGAATTCAAGGATCTACAAAGAAAAGACCAAAAACTTCCATGACAAGCACATAATGAGAAAGGAATTTCAAATTGGTGACAGGATCTTATTGTACAAATCAAGACTCAAATTGATAAAGGGTAAGTTAAGGTCAAGGTGGGAAGGTCCATTTATTGTAACTAATATTTTTCCCTATGGTGTTGTTGAAATTAAAGATGAGACTAATGGTTTTGTGTGGAAAGTTAATGGCCACCGGCTCAAGAAGTACTTTGAAGAATTAAAGGAGCTAGAGGTGGATGGAGTGGACATCAAAGATGCTATCTACCCAACCTAAAGGGGAGTTTCTTTTTCCTTGCGTTTTACTTTATTGTAAATTCCATTTCATTGTTTTCAAATAGAGAATAAATGTTTTTCCAATGAGTTTTTGATAATAAATGTTTAAGAAGTGTAGATTGAATAAATAGTGATTGTAGACACCATTTTACCATGTTGGCACCTTATTTTTGAATGATTAGGAATAAATGTATCCCTCTAGGTTTTCTCTATATCATTTTAGAGTCTTTTGAAAATAAATTAAATTTGGTTGTCAAGACTTAGAATTTGAGTCAATGGATGAAATTCTTGGTTGCTTGAGTACTACTTGGTTGTGGACTCTAGAGTGATGATTTGAGATGAATTCTTTTTACCTAGTGAGGACTTAGCTTTATTGTTGAGATACACACATGTGATTGCACTCTAGAACTTGCTTAGGTTCTTTCAAAATCATATTTCTATGATTGGACCACATTTATAAAGGTTATTCACTTTGCCTTCCCTTTTCCATATAAGTGTTGCAACCTATCTTGTTGATTCATGCTTTATTCTTTTTCCTTCCCTATTTTTTCTGCTCATATCCATATTTCTCTATAAACTTGGGTACTTGGGTTTTTCTTGATGTTATTTTGCCCGAGACGGTCAAAGGTTTAAGTGTGGGGGAGGTGGCTAAGGTTTTTAAATGATATGGGTGAAAAGTAGATGTATTGTGAAGCTTATGTTGTGATAGCAATTTGTTTTTATGGATTTTAAGATGATTGTGTGGATTCCGAATGTCTTGATGGAAGTAAAGGAATGGAAGAATGTGAGAAACACAATGCAAAAACAGAAAAAAAAGAGAAGAAAAGAAATGAAGAAGTGTGCCAAACTTGATGGATTGTGTATCAAAAGATGAGTTGTGAGTATTGAAAAGTTAAGATTACCTTTGGAGCAATCTGATTTATGAATGTTGTATGGTGTTTTAACTCCATGAGGAGAATTTTGAAAGGAATGGGAGCTCATAAAGCTTAGTTTTGAGTGATACTCTTCAAGCCTACCAAAATGTTTTCATTTAGATATGGAATTGGCAAGTGGAATTGTTTTTAAAAGTTCAAATTGTTGCTATGACTTAAGTGGAGATGAATGAGCTAGATTTGGTTGCGACATGTAGTGAAGTTGCAGGAAAAAACGACAATGCAGCTGAAGAAAAACAGAAAAAAAATAGAAATAGAAAGAAAAGAAGAAGGGAAGAAAAGAAAGAAAGATAAGTCAAAGAAGTTCATGGAGGTTCAAAAGATGGATGGATTTCTGAGTTTAAAGTCGAGAATAAGAAGCTAAATGGGTTGAGAATTGGTGATGAGTGGAAGAAAGGAAAAATTCAGGCAAAAATCAGTTTCAGAATTCTGATTTCAGCTACTGATCAGTCCCTGATCGGTCTCCAGTCCGATCAGGGAGCACCAGTCCGGTCAGTGGATCGATCAGAGAATGTCTGATCGGTCACTGGGCCGATCCAAGAAGCTAGCACAGCACAGAACCTTGTTTTCAGCAGTGAACCTCCTCCAATTCAGCTCATACTCACTCACATTGGCTCAAAATTCATAAGAGGCTACCTTAAGAGGGCAAATAACATCTAGAGATAATTTTGAGTATCCAAGTTTCTATTTTTCCTTACTTATCCATATTTCTTTTTCATGCTATATCTCTTTATCAAATTTCTTTTCTTATCATATCATATGTCTTTATTTCCTTTATCATTAGTCTTTGGTATCAGAGTTCATGGAAAATTCTTTTTCATTCTATTCATCTCATACTTCTTCTATGAGTTCTAATAAACTTTTGTAGATTTGGATCCAAGGCAAAGAATGATGGAGGAGAGTAGATAATAAGCAAGCTTATGGTAGTTCAAGAAACATGTTGTGTTTGAGTGAGCTCCACTTCCATTGAAACGTAGAACTTAGGAAGAGAGCCACTAAAAATCCCTTTGGAAAGGTTTGTGTGTTGATTTCATCTCAATAAGTCATGAAAGAGGAAGTAAGCTAAGTTGATGATTTAAGGACAAGAAGCTAGTCTATTAAGCTTAGATTTTTGAGAATTGACAACCCTAAGTAATTTCTTTTCAATTGCTTTTTATTATGATTGAGAATAATCTAGGGGGAACACATTTTAGTTATTAGTAGCTTGTTCGGGACGCCCAAGAATAAGTGTGGGGGAGTTGATAACTTTCATATTGTTGATTAAATTAGGCCTTCAAATCCATGTTTTGATCTACTATTTTATGCTCAAGTTTGCATTTATATAAGGTTTCATGAATTACCTCTTTTTGGCTTAAGATTCAATTCTTTCTATATTTACTATGTTTTGGCACTAAAATTTAATATCATATTGTAGGGTTTCAAATGATTATGGACCTGGATCACATTGGGTCAAACTTGGGTCAGAATTGGATCCAGATCAAATGGATCAAGCGTCGGGTTAATATGGGCCGTCCATGCAAGAGAATGATTAGATTCAAGCCATCCGCCAACTTCTGGTCGATCCAAGCTCAAGATAGATTTAGCCAAGTTCAGGAACCAAGATCTGAATGTTTGGGCCAGATAAGAGTTAATCCAGCCGTTGGATCGAGCTCAGGAGGAGCCTTAACCGTCCGTTCAAAGATCAGAGCACTCTGAGCCATTGGATGCAGGTCTGGTTGATCCGAGTTGAGGAGGAGCAAATCTTGATCCTTGATCAAGATTTGGAGAGTTTGGGTTCGATCTGGATTGATCGGACCGTTGGATGAGATCGGAGAAATCTCGGCCGTCGAAATTTAAAATAGGCAGTTAAATCAAAAATTCCCTCATCCGAGCGTCTTCGTAGCCAGATCGCACCTCTGTTTTGAGATCTGTTCTTTGTGTTCTTCCATTCCCGATCGAAGGTGACCACCAGATCAAGTTGTTCTCCAGATTCCAATTCATCAAGCTCAGTTCTCGTGGAAGGATCACGGTCCATTTGTTGTTGATAGCTCTGGCGAGGGTTTCATCGGAAGCTAGCTTCGTTCCGACCAATCTTCTCCCAACTTCGTTTCTCCATCAATCGGCAAAGTCATAGGGGTTCTCTGAGCTTGTTCGGGGCTTCCTTAACCATTCATTGCCATCCCACTCATCGCAGAAGAGAGGAGCGGAGGGAGTTCAGAATTTCATTGTGTGCTACGTGATTTCATTCCCGAAGCTGAATTTCGATCAATTTTCGAGCAAAAGGGGTTCTGAGCTCGAATCATTGTGTGACGGCAGAGAGGGATCTTGGTGAAGAACTTGAACTGGAGCTTGTAACTCTTAGATTTCAATTTCTGAGTTGTTTCCATCATTTCTGAATTCTGTTCTATCTTTGTATCAGCTGTTTTCAGTTACTGATCGGACTGTCATCCGATCCAGACTCTACCTGATCGGTCATCAGACTAATCAGGAGTTTTTCCTGCGCAACAAACTCTGTTTTAGTTTACAGTTTGCTTCAATTCTTTCTTTCCGAATTTAGATGCAATTTTAGTTTCATTTCTGTAATTGATATTAGTTTATATTTCAATCTTGCAATTTCAAATTGTTTGTTCAATTTTCCTAGTTGGTTAAGTTCCTTAATTTCAATTTCCTAGTTAAGCTTGTTAGTTAAGCCTATTTCATTTCCACTACATTTTCATCCTTAATTGCAAAACAAAACCTCAGTTCTTATTTGAAAACCCAAAACATTTAACGACTCATAAATTCGAGCTTAAATCAAACATTCATTCTACTAGCCCTAGGAAAAACACGACCTGTGGCCCCTATACTACTCATTTTACTTTTGTGAGCTAGGGTTTTCAATTTCTATAAATATCTAAATTTGAGACCCACATTCGTGACAACTCTATTTTGGGGATCATCAGTACTCTTGGTTGATAATTTTTAATTCAATTTGCTTAGTATAAGTCAACTATGTAATACTGGCTATGTAGTTACATTCACCAACTCTGACTGCCTGATTAGAAATCTTCAAGACTCAGAAGTTATGCTTAAGGGTACTAGGAAAAACAACGTTTATACAATTAATTTACCTTTAGTACCAAAATGCCTCTTGACTCAATTAGAAGAATTTCAACCTCTGACATAGGAGATTAGGTCACACTCACGTTAAACTAATTTCTAAAATTACCCAACTTGGTTTAATTAAAGGTGTACTAAGAATTAAGAATTTTGATAACACAATCTGTAACTCATATAACCAAGGCAAACAAACCAAGTCTGGTCACAAATCAATTCAATCAGACTTAACCCAAACTACCCTTGAGCTCCTACACCTCGACCTATTTGATTCACATGGAGCCAAGTCACTAAGCGGGAATCGTTACTGCTTAGTAATTATCGATGATTACTCTAGGTTTACCTGGGTTAGGTTCCTAAAAACTAAAGATGAAACTTTAAATTTATTTATTGACCTATGTAAAATGATTGAAAACCAAAATGATACTAAAATCAAAAGGCTTAGAAGTGATCATGTGGGAGAATTTGAAAATCAACTATTTGAAGAATTTTGCAAAATAAATGGTACATACATGAATTTTTCTGTCCTAGAACCCCCCCCAAAAAAATGGGATAGTGGAAAGAAAGAATAGAACCCTTCAGGAAGCCGCTAGAACCATGTTAAATGAATTTAACTTAGCTAACCAATTTTGGGCAGAAGCAGTAAGCACAGCATGCTACATCCAAAACAGGGTTCTAATTAACAAAAGGCATAATAAAACACCTTATGAATTATATTATCATAGACTGTCTAACCTACACTATCTAAGAGTCTTTGGGTGCAAAGTCCATATCCTAAACACCAAGGACTACCTAGGTAAGTTTCAATCCAAGTCAACCCCAGGAATCTTCCTAGGATACTCAACAACTAGTAGGGCCTATAGGGTTTTAAATAAAGAAACTCTCAAAATTGAAGAAACGACTAACTTAATTTTTGATTAGGAAATTGAACCAAAAATTGATAATCAAAAATTAAACCAATCAAATACTGATCAGGAAGACAATGAACCAACAATTGAACCATCAATTGAACCATTGATTTAACCTCTAAATGAACTAACTCTTGAACCAACTACTGAGGTCTCAACTCAACCTATAACTGAACCGACCCAAGTAGTTGAACCAAACACTGAACCGAACTGTCCAGCCGGACCTGATGTTGAACCTAGTACTAGAAGAACCAAGAAACCCAGACTCAGTCACCCTTCTGATCAAATTATAGGTGATCCAATCTTAGGAGTCATAACTAGGTCTTCCTATAGAAATCTTAGTCAAATCGCGTTAATTTCAAAAATTGAACCTAAGACTATAGAGGAAGCCCTACCTGACCCTGATTGGATCATAGCCATACAGGAGGAGTTAGCCCAATTTGAAAGAAATCAAGTCTGGGAACTATTACCTAAACCTGGAGGTAAAACTGTTATAGATACTAAGTGGGTGTTCAGAAACAAATTAAATGATCAAGGGGAAATAGTTAGAAATAAAGCCCGCTTAGTAGTTAAAGGTTTTAGTCAGGTCGAAGGATTAGACTATGATGAAACCTATGCCCCAGTAGCCAGACTTGAGACAATTAGAATGTTGTTAGCCTTTGCAGCCCATAGAGGGTTCAAGCTATACCAAATGGACGTTAAGTCTGCCTTTTTGAATGGGTTCATCAAAGAAGAAGTCTATGTAGGACAACCCCAGGATTTGAGGACCTAGAAAAACCTGAATATGTCTTTAAACTTAGAAAAGCACTGTATGGGTTGAAACAAGCACCTAGGGCATGGTATGAATGTTTATCAACTTATCTAATTTCTAAGGAATTTAACCAAGGTCAAATTGACTCCACCCTTTTTGTTAAAACCTTAGAAAACGACATTTTTATTACCCAAATTTATGTCAATGATATAATTTTTGGATCTACCAACTCTAACTTTTTAAAAGAATTTGTAAAAATAATGGAAAGTAAATTTGAAATAAGCTTGGTAGGTGAGCTCAACTTTTTCTTAGAATTACAAATTAAACAGACTAGAGACGGTAATTATGTTCACCAATCCAAGTATGTTAAAGAGTTAATAAAGAAATTTAAAATGGATAACTCCAAAAGCATAAGTACCCCTATGACAACAAATGTCAAAATTGATAGTGACCCTGAAGGTAAGCTTGTTGATCTTAAACTATACTGAAGTATGATTGGCAGTCTACTTAACAACTAGCATACCTGATATCCTATTTTCTGTAGGAATGTGTGCTAGGTACCAAACTTGTGCTAAGGAATCCCACTTAGCAGCCCTAAAAAGAGTACTTAGGTACATTAAGGGTACCCTAAATGTAGGGGATTTGGTATCCTAGGACTTCTACTTTTGAATTGTCAGGATATTCTGACTCTGACTATGCTGGGTGCAAGTTAGATAGAAAAAGTACAAGTGGAAGTTGCCAACTATTAGGACATAGCCTAGTCAGCTGGTGTAGTAGAAAGCAACACTACGTAGCACTGTCCACAACAGAAGCAAAATAGGTTGCCCTAGGAGAATGTGTAGCACAACTTTTGTGGATGATGCACACTCTTAAGGACTTCCAGCTTGACTACACCCAAACTCAAGTCTATATTGATAACATTAGTTCAATCAACTTGACTAAAAACCCAATTCAACATTCCCGAACAAAACATATAGAAGTTAAATATCATTTTGTAAGGGATCATGTAGTCAGGGGTGAAATAGTACTTAAACATGTGGACTCAAAATCCAACCTAGCTGATATCTTCACCAAACCCTTACCTGAGTCTGAGTTTAGCTCACTAAGAAGGCAGTTAGGGTGGTGCTTAGTAGAGTAGGACTGATTTATATTGTTTCCTAAATTTTTTTTAATTTTCTTTGAAAATTTTGCAAATTTATCATTTATCAAGTTTCTAAAATTTAAAATGATTTTCCGACTTAGTTTTTTGATTTCAAAAACTACCCCTTTCAAAACTAGGACTTTTTTCGCAAATGGACTTAGCTTAGGCCCTAACCCTAGAACTGCATACACCTATAGATCTAGAAGTCAGCATCTCATAAGCACCTTAGGGTACTTCTGATTGATAACCTAGACTGGGTTGAGATGCTTAGGACTATGCCTTGATTCAAGATGCTTTAAGTCAGTGCATCTGCAGTAATTGGGGTAATAAATACAAGTTGAACAGCAATCAGGTTAAGTGTCAAGCTTAGAAAGTCTAACTTGATCAGAACACTTAACTGACTAACCCTAGCAAAAGCTACTGTTTATAACAGTTAGTAAGTAGCTAACTGGGTTAGACAGGACCCAAACAAGATCGGTTTAATTTGGTTTGGTCCAGTTTATGCTTAAAGTTATTAGAGTTGGTTCAATACAGAACTTAGTAGCTCTAATTTACCTACTATAATTAGTATCAATTTTTTTTGATATATGACAAAGGGGGAGAGAAAGGAAAAGAGAAATTTTTTTTCAAATATTTTTTCTCTTTTTCAAGAAGTAAAGTAAATATCTAAGTGCTTAAAAATGTTTCTAGGTATATCAAATCTAAGTATTTCAAATCTAAGCATTTCAAAACTAAGTATTTCTAAGTATTTTCTAATGCACCTCAAAATTTTCTAAGTACTTAAATGGTTCTAAGTGAAAATCTATTTCTCTAAGGGTTTTTGTTGCACAAAGTATTTTCAGAAAATTTTCTAAGTGTGAAAAATTTGCAAAAACTTTTTTGAAAATTTTCTAAGTGTGAAAAACTTGCAAAAACTTTTTGAAAAATTTTCTAAGTGTGAAAAACTTGCAAAAACTTTTTGGAAAATTTTCTAAGTATGAAAAACTTGCAAAAACTTTTTTGCAAAATTTTCTAAGTGTGAAAAACATGCAAAACTTTTTGGAAAATTTTCTAAGTATAGAAAGCTTGCAAAAAATAAAATACTTCAGCACTTAGTCAAATCTAAAGCACTTAGAAGGTTTACAAAAACCCACATATCATTGAAAAACTTAGGGGGAGAATATTCATTTCAGGGGGAGAAAACTGGAATTTTTTTACGAATTCTTTGCTTGTTAAATATGCTATTTGTTTTAACTTAACTTTTTGAACAGTGTTGCCATAAATCAAAAAGGGGGAGATTGTTGGTGCCTGAAGCACGAAAGTCAAACCTGTGTTTTGATAATGGCAAAGGACTTAGAAGTTAAGGTGTTGTTGTGATCTAACAAGCTTACTAAGTGTGCAGGAAAGCCCTAAGTACACTAGGCAAGAAGTCCTGGTCGAGGACTGGGCAAAAAGAAGTCCTGGTCGAGGACTGGACAAGAAGTCCTGGCAAAGGGCTGGCAAGAAGTCCTGGCAAAGGGTTGGGCAAGAAGTCCTGGTCGAGGACTAGGCAAGAAGTCCTGGCAAAGGGCTGGGCACCGAAAACCTGATCGGAAGTTGGGCAAGAAGTCCTTGGCGCGGACTGGGCACGAAGACCTGATCAGAGGATTGGGCAAAAGTCCAACCGGAGGAGCCGGTTGGCAAAAAGATAAATTCTCCCGAGAGGAGTAGGTAAGGACGCGTTCCCCGTAGGAGGGAACATTAGGCGTCGGTTCGACCTAGGGTTCCATTTGGGAGACCCAAAGTCAGAACCAAGATAGCTAAGGTTGTAAACAATGGTTCAAACTTATTATTATATTTGCCTCTTGTGTTTTGGAACTAACCTTGGTTGTAGGGAATGAAGGAACGGTGTTTCTGCAGTTCAGGCGCCACAATGGAGTGAGGTGCCTCATTGGGCTAGGCGCCCGTATGGATACAGGCGCCCCAGTGCAAGGCAAAAACAAAACCAACGAAGCAAACTTCCACGAAGCCTCTGGACCAAGTCAGCCCAGGCGCCTGTGTTAACACAGGCGCCCCAGTCAGCTCAGGCGCCTCATTGAATGGGATAAGCACTGACCGAGCCTGCGTATTGGAGTTCTCGCAGGAGAGGCCACGTGTCAGGCGCCCCCATCAATACAGGCACCCCTATGGCTGCTATAAATAGGGGTTCACCCCCAAGGCTTCAGATCATCTCGCTCACATCGCTCTCAACACTTTCGTTCAAGCGTTACGCTCCGACAAGCTCCGACCTCGTGATTCAAGCGCCGATGACGACCCGCTGCTCCGAATTTCCATCCACCTCAGGCGTCGATAACATTTAAATTATGAAAAGTGTTATACTTTCAATTTCAATTCTATATCTGTACTCGAACCTGTAAAAGATCTTTATGAATATAGAATTGCCCAACCTAAATGGTCAAGGACCGTGGGCCTTGGAGTAGGAGTCGACCGCGACTCCGAACCATGTAAAAAGAACTTGTATTAGTGATTGTTTTCTTGTTTTTTGCTGCGTAATCACTCTACTTATCCGAAAAATTTTAAGATCGATATTCACCCCCCCCCCCTCTATTGATTTACTCCGATCCAACAGAAGCTACCTTGCCATATCCTAGACTAATTAAACCAGGGTTTATCAAAGAGTAAATTAAAAGCATCATTTCATTAAATGACTTTGTCTAAGGGTCGTTGTTCTGATACTCAAGAAGGATCTCGTGTCTCACTAAGACCTGGAAGCCAATTATTAAAATTTACTTTTAAGTTACTAATGTAGGATCGGTGCTGGTCGATAGAGGAGGGGTGAATATCGACTCAAAAAATTTGTCGGAATTTCATCAAAAAATGTCTTTCTATCAAGGTTAGTACATAGCGGAAAATAAAAATAAACTAAAGAAAGACAAGATAAACACACAAAATTTTACTTGGTTCCCAACCCCCCAAGGCCAGTACATCCAAGGCCTAAGCACTCAATCATGAGTCCACTAATGGTCTCCTTTCCGGACTTTCCGGAGGCAGAGAAACCCATCTTACAGTTTGAAGTACAAATAAAGAATAAATAAATTTAACTCATAAATGAAAAGCAAACCAAACAAAATAGTGAAGATCCGACCAATCCGAAAGTCCAAAGTGTTGCGCACTGTTAGGATCGTTGCCCTAGCTAGAGGGGGGTGAATAGCGTTTCTTTGATTCTTTCAACCTACTTGTTAGTTTGCACAGCGGAAATACAAGATAATAAAACCAACAATAAAGAACAAACGCTAACAAACCGATTTAGTTGGTATCCACCCCGGCCGGGTGACTAATCCAACAATCCGTCGGTGGATCACTCCCCGGATAACCTCCGGCTAGCCCTCGTCGCTCCTTGTGGGTGGAGAAACCTCGCCACAACACCTCGGACACTATCTGGGCACAAAAGACTACTAACACGCTTTACCCAAGCGAGTTTCATCAAGAAACCCCAGCCCGATCGAGTCCCCCTTTAAATAGACTCGGGCTGGAAATCACGCCACCAGTCGACTGCCCCCAGGGCAGTCGACTGGTGCCAGCCAAATTCGACCGTTGACACTCCAACGTTCGAATTTGCCAGCTTACCAGCCACCTACTAGTCGACTGGTACAGGACTAGTCGACTGGAGCCAGTCGACTGGAACCAATTCCAGTCGACTGGCAGTCGACTGGTCGACCCTCCTTGGGTCGACCCGATTCTCTGTGTGTTCCCGCAGTCGACTGCCTTCGGGCCAGTCGACTGCCCTGCCTACCAGCCTAGGGTTTTGCATCCCCGAGTACATTCCACTCAGCACTCGACCCCTAGGACTTCCCGAGTACATTCACACAGCACTCGTACCCTCACGACTCGACTGACTCCTCCTCCGCAGCCTCGACTGTTGCCTTTGCGCCCTCTTCATCTTCGGCCTTCGTCCCTCGGATGCGCACGCAAGCCTCCAGCTTGCCTCCATGCTACCCTTCACGTACGCCTCGAAGTCCGCGCCCATCAGCTCATCGTACCTGCACTCCATGGTCCCTCAGATGCGCACACCAACCTCCAGCTGGCCTCCATGCCATCCTTCACCGTACTGAGGCCGTCCAGTCAAGTCCATATGTGTACCTGTACAATCCTGTACACTCAACATACACATATCAAATACACAGGGTAAACCTAACTTAAACCTTTGCCCAAACATCAAAACCCATGGTCACTCCGGACCATCCTAGGGCCGATTGCTCCAACAATCTCCCCCTTTTTGATGTTTGGCAATTCGTTTAAGTTTAGGGAAAGCAAGATAGTAGTAATAGCAAATACCATGCTAAAATAAATGCATATGCAATGCAAAAATGGATCATATCCCAAGGTATCCTACACCTAACCCTCCAAGTTAGGAATTTTACACCTAGCCCTCCAAGCTAGGATTTTTACCACCTAACCCTCCAAGTTAGGATTTTCTACCAAACCGGGCTTTTTAAAGCTTCTCCCAAGCTCCCCCTTACACTGGACTTACAAAGGCTTTTTAAGAACCTCTCCAAGGTTCCCCTTACGCCAAGAAGGGAGCAACCATGCTCCCCCTCAAACTTAGCTCCCCCTAAACCTAGGGTTTCTAGCAAAGGTATTGGTTTCCCACTTAAACACAATATTTCTCCCCCTTTGCCATACATCAAAAAGAACCCAATAATTACCCAATTATTGGTTCTTAACATCCCCAATGATCCTACGCACAGTGTACTAGACCCTCATACACTTGTTCCTCGTCATTTGGGCCCAAACCAGCTGCTGATACCCAAATCAGCCTCTTACCAGTCGACTACCCCCAAGGCAGTCGACTGATACTCTGATAATCAGTTTTCTGGCCGAATTTCAGAAACGCACCAGAAATTCCACAAATTTCCAAAAATTTCCAAACTTCGTGGACAACTTTGTGGAACCTATACCTACTTGGGAAAAATACATCTACCCATGTATCTATCACCATTCCCAAGTTTGACACAAAACCCAAAATTTTCAAAATGAAAATCAAGGCAACTAGGAGGCAACCTCCCCCTTTACCCATGCCTTCTCCCCATTTTCATTTTTCCCAGGTCAAGTTCTACCCAACTTAACCTCCTAGCACCAAGTTAGGTTCTTTCCAACCTAACACCCGAGTTCTTTTCCCTTTGAACACTATTAAAGGCTTGCTCCCCAAGCACCCTTATCCCTAATGTCAATAAGAACTCAACTAAAGTCTAAAACTCTAAAATTTGCAAGCACACTTGCTAGGATATATCCTTTCCTAGAAAAAATATGATATCATGGAAATACCAAGTGTGCTTGACTTTTGGTACACATCTAAGTTTTCTAACTATGGACACTTTGTATCAACATTGAAATTCATCCATAATTCCATGTGTTTTTCAAGGCTAATCATCATAATTTGACACATGAAATTGTCCTCAATTCATTTGGATATCATATTTTATCATCCAATAGTCATTTTCTTATTTCAGCCTATATACCAGTCGACTGCCCATGGGGCAGTCGACTGCCAAATCTCACATAATGTTTTCGGGGCGAATTCACTTCGGACCAGTCGACTGCCCCCAGGCCAGTCGACTGGTACCAGTCGACTGACCCCAGGGCAGTCGACTGATACCTGATTTTCAGGTTTTCAGGCCGAAATTCAGAAATGCCCTAAAAATTCTACAAATCTCCAAAAATTATGAAATTTCGTGGGGAGATTTGTGAAGCCAATATCTACTTGGGAAAAATATGTTTCCAAATAAATGTACTCCGGATCCCAAGATTGGCACAAAACTCTACTTCTTCCAAAGTGTATCAAATAAACTCATCCAAGAAGTTCTAATTCTCACTTCTCTTCAATGCATTCTCTTCTCCTTGATCATAACTTATTTTTATTATTGAGTTACACGGTATTCCACTATTAAACCTCAATTTTGTCAATTATAGCCCTATTTTCACCTTTTCTCCCTAAAATTCACCTTTTGATGTGCCAAAATCTAGGATTAAAACTTATCCAAGTCTTCCAATCCTTTTTGGCACATTTCACCTAATTTCCTAAGGGAGAAACTTTTGAGATCCATTTACCATGGACCCCAAAGACTTCTAGAGCTCCCCCTTGAGCTCTTAGCCCTAGCCACCTCCTTAGGTGACTCAACCCACACTAGGCCACACCGGTGTGCCACCGGTGACTCTTGACCTACAACGTGGACTCTCTTAACCTTAGACACATTGTCCTTGGTTATGTCCTTATCTTTTCCTTTGGATGACACCCACTTGCCATCCTTGAACTTACCCTCCTTGCCATGTTTATGTGCTTTACCGGCACATTTCTTTTTGTTGGCCTTGGACGTCTTAGATTGGTAGCCCAAACCCGATCTATCATAGTTAGGTTTTAGGCTACTCAACACTAGGTCTAGGCCCTTAGATCCAACCTTGAATCTTTCTAGGGTCTTTTCTAATGTATCAAGCCTTGCCCTCAAGGTTTGATTTTTCCTTTCTAATTTCTTGACCTTTGTGTCCACATGTCCACCTTGGACATTTCTAGACCTACCATTCTTTCTAGGCATGTGTCTCCCCTTCTTGGGGTTAATACCTTGATCCTTAAGTGCATAAGTCGTAGGTCTATCATGATGCATGCTCTTTCTAGAATTATGATCTACCTTGTTATCCCTATTCCTATCATTATACTTAAATCCAAAATTATGCACCATTAAACATTTCTCATTGATTCTAGCATGCATGGATGAGCCATTTTCATTATTTCTAAGATGTAAGGAAGAACTTGAAATTGAGTTGCATTTTACCCTAGGGTTAGGACTTACCTCCCTTACCCTTGAAGTTCTCCCTTGATGTGAGTTTTGCTTTCTTCTCTCTTCTTTCTCCCATCTCCTAAGGTGCTCCATCTTCTTTAGCTCCTTCTTCCTTGGACACTTGGTGTGGTAGTGCCCTAGCTCACCACACGTAAAGCATCTAATCCTCTTTTTCTTAGCTTGAGCCTCTTCATTCCTACAACCCACCTTAGATTTAACCGAAATTGAAATGGGTTTAGATTTTACCTTCCTTTTACCTTTTAGGCACTTGTCTTTGTAGTGCCCCTTTTCATTGCACCCAAAGCACGTGATGTGGTCCTTGGTTCTTGCTTTGGTGGAGGTTGAGGCTAGGTTGACTACTTCTTCAACCTTGGAAGATGTGGAAGCTTCCTCTTGATCCGGAATTGATGAGGGTCTCTCCTCCCCCTCAATTCTTGAAATTGGTGCCTCTTCTTCTTTTCTTGAGGAGGTTGATGATCTTTCACTTAGCTCCTCCTCCTCACTTGAAGAAGTTGACACTTCTTCCATTTCGCTTGATGATGTAGATGATTCTTTTTCTTTTTCCTCTTCTCCACTTGAACTTACTTCTTCGGGCTTATGTACTTCTTGACCTTGTGTAGGGTTCTCATGATACTTTTTCACTTTGCTCCACAATTCACATGCATTTTGATATTTTCCTACACAACTCAAAATATTGTTAGGCAAAACATTTATCAAGATATTCATTACCTTCTCATTTGCCCTAGAGTAAGTTTGTTGCTCTTGAGTCCAACATCGTGGGCGGAGCTTTTTCCCGTGCTTGTCCGTAGGAATTTCAAATGGTTCTTCCACTACCATTACGCATTCCCACTCTATCATGAACCACATCTCCATCCTTGACTTCCAACGCTCGAAATCCTCATGATCATAGGCCGGTGGAGTGTATATATCATCCCCAAGCTTGTCTTCCATGATTTTTGCCCTCTAGCGGTTGCTCCTTTGGCGGTTAGTCCAAAAAGAGCGGTCCTCGCTCTGATACCACTTGTTAGGATCGTTGCCCTAGCTAGAGGGGGTGAATAGCGTTTCTTTGATTCTTTCAACCTACTTGTTAGTTTGCACAGCGGAAATACAAGATAATAAAACCAACAATAAAGAACAAACGCTAACAAACCGATTTAGTTGGTATCCACCCCGGCCGGGTGACTAATCCAACAATCCGTCGGTGGATCACTCCCCGGATAACCTCCGGCTAGCCCTCGTCACTCCTTGTGGGTGGAGAAACCTCGCCACAACACCTCGGACACTATCTGGGCACAAAAGACTACTAACACGCTTTACCCAAGCGAGTTTCGTCAAGAAACCCCAGCCCGATCGAGTCCCCCTTTAAATAGACTCGGGCTGGAAATCACGCCACCAGTCGACAGCCCCCAGGGCAGTCGACTGGTGCCAGCCAAATTCGACCGTTGACACTCCAACGTTCGAATTTGCCAGCTTACCAGCCACCTACCAGTCGACTGGTACAGGACTAGTCGACTGGAGCCAGTCGACTGGAACCAATTCCAGTCGACTGGCAGTCGACTGGTCGACCCTCCTTGGGTCGACCCGATTCTCTGTGTGTTCCCGCAGTCGACTGCCTTCGGGCCAGTCGACTGCCCTGCCTACCAGCCTAGGGTTTTGCATCCCCGAGTACATTCCACTCAGCACTCGACCCCTAGGACTTCCCGAGTACATTCACACAGCACTCGTACCCTCACGACTCGACTGACTCCTCCTCCGCAGCCTCGACTGTTGCCTTTGCGCCCTCTTCATCTTCGGCCTTCGTCCCTCGGATGCGCACGCAAGCCTCCAGCTTGCCTCCATGCCACCCTTCACGTACGCCTCGAAGTCCGCGCCCATCAGCTCATCATACCTGCACTCCATGGTCCCTCAGATGCGCACACCAACCTCCAGCTGGCCTCCATGCCATCCTTCACCGTACTGAGGCCATCCAGTCAAGTCCATATGTGTACCTGTACAATCCTGTACACTCAACATACACATATCAAATACACAGGGTAAACCTAACTTAAACCTTTGCCCAAACATCAAAACCCATGGTCACTCCGGACCATCCTAGGGCCGATTGCTCCAACACGCACTTCTTCCTGGAGCCTCCTTGGTCGCAGAGCTTCGCCTTGAGCAATTTTGCTTCTCATGGAACGCTTTAGCAAATGTGAAAGTTGATGTTTCCAAGTGAGGGGTTGAACCAATTTATATATAAGCTTCACAGGCGCCTGTGAGTTCTTGGGTGTTGGTGCAATCGGCCCAAGTGTGATCAGGTAAGATCATGGGTGTTGATGTGTGTGTCAATATGATTAAGTTAGGGTTTTATGTTGATCTAATATATGTATGTGAGTGTACAGGTTTGTAGGATACACATGGACTTAGTTGGATGTCTTCGGGTCTGATGAAGGATGGTGTGAGGAGACAAGCCGTGAGCTTGTATACATACGAGGGACCATGGACAAAGTAGGGACAATGAGCCGAGGGAAGCGGACTTCAAGGCATACGTGAAGGATGGAATGGGGAGATGAGCCGTGTGTTGATGCAGTCTAACCCTGATTGTTGTTTTGGTGTTGACACCGATTTTAGTTTAGGTTGATGAGATGATTATGATTAAGTCCTGGTCGGGGGCTGGGCTTTGGATGAATGAAAAAGTCCTAGCTTGGAGGGCTAGGTGTGAAAAGTCCAAGCTTGGAGGGCTAGGTGTGAAAAGTCCTAGCTTGGAGGGCTAGGTGTGTGAAAAGTCCTAGCTTGGAGGGCTAGGTATGGAAAAGTCCTAGCTTGGAGGGCTAGGTGTGAAAATTCCTAACTCAGAGGGTTAGGTGATTGGAAATCCCGGTGAGTGAAGCCGGGTCCTGGTGAGTGAAGCCAGGTTGACTGAAGTCCAGGTGAGTGAAGCTGGGCATGGAGTCTTGGTCCGGGGGACTGAGCACGAGTCAGAGAAGGTTGGGAGCCCGTTCTCTTGACTTAGAGTGGATTTGACCTTGCCTGGATCGGTCTGGGGACCGATCAGGGAAGTTGGCACGGTGCTCCCTCGTGGATCGGTCTGGTGACCGATCCAACTGTGACTGATCGGTCGGGTGACCGATCAAGGGGCATACAGTGAGATTGGGAACCTTACTGATCAACTCCTGATCGGTCTGGTGACCGATCAGGAATACTATTCGGATCATTCTGGTGGACGATCAAGTGTCGCGGACTCCTCCTTATAACCGATCAGGCTAGAGCCTGATCGGTCGGAGAGCTTCCTGATCGGTCTGCTGACCGATCAGGGCACAGCCTGATCGGTCTGCTGACCGATCAGGGCACAGCCTGATCGGTCTGGTGACCGATCAGGGAGAGAAAAGAAAGGTTTGGGTTGGCTTCTGTTCGGCTCTTGATCGGACTGGTGACCGATCTGGGATACTGTTCAGATCGTTTTGGTGAACGATCAAGTGTCGCGGATTCCTCCTTATAACCGATCAGGCTGGAGCCTGATCGGTCGGAGAGCTTCCTGATCGGTCTGCTGACCAATCAAAGCACAGCCTGATCGGTCTGGTGACTGTTCAGGCCCTTGTGGCTGCAAAAGTTGGGAATCCCAATAAAGCTGTGGATCGGTCCGGTGACCGATCACTTTAATTCAAAAGCGCTGTCAGACGCTCTGATCACGTCTGATCACATCTGCTTTCTCTGCTCTTAACTTTTGATTGTTTGATTCTCTGTTGATTTACTACCTTAATGAGCTACTAAGTGTGCAGGTGACTCAGGGATCATCCAAGGGGAGTCAAACGAAGGCTTTCGCTACAACAGGTTTGGTTGTTTGCTTCCGCAGGTTGTAACGTCCTCTGGCGTGAGCTGCAACGGCTGAGGAGCTGATGACCTGGGGCTCAACTGGAGGGGATTCAGTGAGTCCATAGGAGGTCAGGGGTAGCTGGCTGTTGCAGGTGAGCAGCTGGGAGCTGTTGCAGAGGAGCGTGTGACCTGGCGATGGTAGCAGGATAAGCTGTGAAGTGGAGAAGGAGCTGGAGAGTTCTCAACATCGATAGCTTTGCTCAATCATCTGTGTGCACTACTGTGAATCACTTGAAGCGATCTCTTGCAAAGCTATAACCTTGAGTCTGTGGAGGGAGTCGCGAGTGGATCAGCAAGCAAACGAAGAGCTGGGAGCTCTTGCATTGGTGGCGTTGTGCTGTGCTCGGTGATCTGCTCTCTCATTTCTCATCCTTGTGCTTTGCTAGCGATCTGTAAGATCTTTCTTGTTGTCTCTGTACTTAATTTCTGATACATTTGAGACCATTTGTGTGGAGAGGTTTCTCCGCCGAGAAGGAGGATTTGATATCCGAATTTTCGGGGCTTGATCTACCAACGATCAAGGGATCACCCACCTCACGGGCACGCCAAGGAGTAGGGGCAAGTTATCCCCGAACCTTGTATATCCTTGCGTTAGAGTTTTTGCGTGTTACTTAGTTTTTGCACTTAGTTTCTGCATTTGTTTTGCTTCCGCTGTCTAACCTCTGAAGTGCAGAGAAAATATAAATACTTCTAAGTTTCAAGTGTCTAGCTACATTCACCCCCCCCCTCTCTAGCCATCCAAGCACCAACAAGTGGTATCAGAGCTTGGGGCTCTGTTCAAGCGGCTTAACATCCGAGAGCTATCAACAATGACTTTGAGAGAAGGATTTAGCACCACTCGACCTCCCTTCTTCGATGGATCAGATTTTCAATATTGGAGGTCTCGCATGGAGTACTACCTTAAGACCGACATTGAAATGTGGTTCTCCGTGAAGGAAGGTTTCACCCCTCCAAGAGACGCAGAGCGAAAAGAGTTGGAGTCTTCACGGTGGTCGGCTGAGCAAACATGAAAAGGAGATCGAAGCCGATGCGAAGGCGGTAGTGACTTTGCAATGTGGAATGAACAAAGATCAACTAATCAAGGTTGGTGCCTTTACAAGTGCAAAGGATTTGTGGAATAAGCTCATCGAACTCCATGAGGGTACCCGAGATTCGAGAATAGCCAAGAGGGACTTGTTCCTCAACCAACTACAAAATCTCTCCATGAAGGAAAGTGAAACGGTAAGTGAGCTTCATAGTAGATTCAAGGAAGTCCTCAACGGTCTTCATTCTATTGACGAAAAGGTCGAAAACCGCGACCTTGTGAGGTATGTGTTAAAAGCTTTTCCAAGGAATGCCTTGTGGTCATCCATGGTGGATGCCTACAAGGTTTCCAAGGACTTATCAATTGTTAAATTGGATGATTTATTTTGTGAAATGGAGCTTCATGAAATGGCTAACAAAGGCCCCAAGGAGAAGGGGATTGCCTTAGTTGCAGGGGAAAAGACCAACAAGAAGAAGAAGGAGAAGGAGGTTTCTTCATCCGAATCTGAGTCCGAGTCCGAGGAAGATGGCAGTGGGTCTTCTTCCTCCGAGATGGCCAACTTTGTTAGAAGGATGATGAGAAAGAGTCGGCGCTTCAAGGGTAAAGGTAACCCTAGTGAAGTTAAGATTGATAAGTCTAATATTACTTGCTATGAGTGTAGCAAGAAAGGGCACTTCAAGAAGGACTGCCCAAAGCTCAAGAAGAAGGAGGATAAATCAAAGAAGAAGAAGAAGGCCTTGAAGGCCACATGGGATGAATCCTCCTCTAGTTCATCCGAAGAAGAGAAGGAGGAGAAGAGTACACGCCATGTAGCACTCATGGCTCTTGAAGGAGAAGAGAGCAGTGATGAATCCACCGACTCCTCAAACGCGGCTTCATCATCTTCGGATGATGAAGAGGTAATCTCTCCCGAATTGGACAAATGCTATAGAACCATTGCATGTTTAACCGATTTATTGAAAAAGTCCAAAGTAAAGATTAAATCATTGAAAATAGAAGTTGAACAATTGAAATCCTCTAGGGATGAGGATGTTGATGATTTGCATGTTGAAATGTTAGAAGATGAAAACAAATCATTGAAGAGTGAAGTTGAGAGGCTCAAGAGTGTTCTTGAGAAATTCTCAACAAGCTCAAAGACCTTAGATATGATTCTAAATGCACAAAGGGTTGTCTACAATACGGCCGGTATTGGTTACCGACCCAAAGAACCATCATTTGTTTCCTTAATGTCTAGGACTGATGTTAGACAATTTAAGACTCCTAGGGTTCAAAGGAAAGTAGTCAAGGCATGGGTGCCTAAGTCTTGCATAGTAGGTGCTTTAGGTCCCAAGATTTGGGTACCTAAATCTTCTATTTTTCGAATTGTGTAGGTTGTGATTGAGGGGGAGCATCTATCAACTTGGTTCGTTGATAGTGGGTGCTCCAAACATATGACCGGTGATAGATCCTTATTCACTACCTTTCAAAGAAAAAGTAGAGGTAATGTTTCCTTTGGTAACAATGGTAGTCTTAAGGTTATAGGGTTAGGAGACATTCAAATATCCGAGTGTCTTAAGATTAAGAATGTCCTTCTAGTCAAGGGGATGACATTTAATCTCCTAAGTGTCAGTCAATTGTGTGATGCGGGTTACACAATTGATTTTCAATCAAGTTAATGTCTAGTTAGACAACATGACACCTTTGACACGGTACTAGTAGGCACAAGAGTAGATAACATTTATCAAGTTTCCTTTAAAAGTGCTACTAATGCTTTGGTTAAGTGTTTCATGTCAAGAGAAGATGAGTCCACCCTTTGGCACCGGAGACTAGCACATGTGAACATGAAAAACATCCTGAAATTGGCCAACAAGGGATTAGTTCGTGGCTTACCAAGCATCAAGTATAAAAAGGATAAACTTTGTGATGCATGTCAAATGGGTAAGCAAACAAAATCTGCACATAAAGGTAAAAGCGATGTAAATACATCTACCGCTTTAGATTTACTTCATATGGACTTGTTTGATTGTAGCACTATTATATCATTGAATGGTAGTAGATATTATTTTGTGATCATTGATGATTTTACTAGATATACTTGGACGTATTTTCTAAAATATAAGGATCAAACCTTAGATGTTTTCATTTCTTTTTGTAGAAGAGTTGAAAATGAAAAATCATCAACAATTAAAACAATTAGGAGTGATCATGGAGGTGAATTTCAAAACCAATGATTTTTAGAGTTTTGTCAAGAGAGAGGATATAGACATGAGTTCACCACTCCTAGAACACCACAACAAAATGGTGTTGTAGAGAAGAAGAACCGAGGCTTACAAGAGGTTGCACGAAGCATTCTCAATGGGTACTCATTACCGAGTTACTTATGGGCTGAAGATGTGAATACAGCTTGCTACGTGCAAAATCAAGTCTTCATACATAGATTCCTAGGAAAGACTCCTCATGAACTATGGTTTGGGAAACCACCTACAGTTAAACACCTTAGGGTGTTTGGTTGTAAGGTATTTATTCTAAACACCAAGGACCATCTTGGAAAGTTCACAGCAAGAGCTGATGAAGGGATACTGGTCGGGTACTCCCTCATTAGCAAAGCTTACCGAGTCTACAACAAGAAGTCTAGATTAGTTAAAGAGTCTTCTGATGTTGTTTTTGAAGAAATTCCAAAAGCAAATGATCAACCAGAAGATGTCAAAAGAGTTCAATTCGAACTTAGGAAACTAAGTTTAGATGGAAGTCCAAGTGTTGTTGTTGATGATAATGAGTCTGATGACGGTGAGCCTAGACAACCCATAGATCAGCCGAATCCTGAGCCTGAGCCGGTGTCTGGTGAAACCATCCAAGAAGCACCACCAACACCAAGGCAAACTAGGTTAGCCTCTAGCCATCCCCAAGACCAAATAGTTGGAGACATCCATCATGGGGTTAGGACTAGAGCATTCTTTAGGAATGAGGCTAATGAAGTTGCCCTAATTTCCGAAATTGAACCTAGAAAGATTGACGAAGCATTAAATGATCCCGATTGGATCATTGTCATGCAAGATGAACTAGGTTAATTCGAAAGAAGTCAAGTATGGGACTTAGTCCCTAGACCTAAGAAGACCACCATTATTGGAACCAAATGGGTCTTCAAGAATAAATTGAACCATAAGGGAGAAATCATAAGAAACAAGGCATGCTTAGTAGCCAAAGGCTATAGTCAAGTTGAAGGCCTTGATTATGATGAGACCTACGCTCCCGTGGCACGATTAGAGTCCATCCGATTGATGCTTGCATTTGCAGCACATCGTGGTTTCAAACTTTATCAAATGGATGTCAAATCGGTCTTTCTAAATGGTTTAATAAGAGAAGAGGTCTATGTCGAACAACCTCCGGGGTTTGAGAATTTCGAATTTCCAAACCACGTGTTCAAACTCAAAAAGGCACTCTACGGCCTTAAACAAGCACCCCGAGCTTGGTATGAAAGATTGTCGACATTTCTTATTGAAAAAGGTTTTGTGAGAGGATAAATAGACCCTACACTATTTCTACGGAGAGATAGTGACAATATATTTGTAGCCCAAGTATATGTCGATGACATAATTTGTGGCTCAAACAATAAGGGCTATTTGAATGAGTTTATCAGACACATGGAGAGTGAGTTTGAGATGAGTCTAGTGGGAGAGTTGACTTTCTTCCTTGGACTTGAAATCAAACAAACTCGAGATGGAATCCATGTGCACCAATCGAAATACACACAAGAGATGCTCCGAAAATTTAATATGAGTGATTCTAAAGAGGTAACCACTCCCATGGCGACAAACACACGATTAGACAATGATGAGAGTGGTAAACCAGTTGACCTAACTCAATATCGGAGCATGATAGGTAGTCTGCTATACCTCACAGCTAGTCGACCTGATATACCATTTGTTGTGGGTATGTGCGCTAGGTATCAGTCTGTGTCAAGAAATCTCATTTAATTGTTGTTAAACGAATTCTGAGATACCTTAAGGGCACAATTGGAGTTGGTCTTTAGTACCCCCGTACCGAGTCATTTGACCTAATTGACTACACCGATTCCGACTATGCTGGGTGCAAGTTGGATCGGAAGAGCACAAGTGGGGGTTGCCAATTCTTAGGATCTTCATTAGTTAGTTGGTCAAGTCGGAAGCAACATTGTGTTGCTCTCTCCACGACCGAGGCAGAATATATCGCCATGGGAGTGAGTGTATCATAATTGTTGTGGATGATTCATACTCTAGAGGACTATGGATTAAGTTATAAGGGTGTGCAAGTTTTGTGTGACAACATTAGCACAATAAACCTAACAAAGAATCCAGTCCACCATTCTAGGACCAAGCATATTGAAGTGCGTCACCACTTCATTAGAGATCATGTTGCTAGAGGAGATATTGTACTCTCACATGTAGAGTCCAAATCAAATCTAGCGGACATTTTCACTAAACCACTCCCCGAGAATGAATTTAGTTTCTTACTAAGGGAATTGGGAATGTGTCGCGCTTCATAGGTTTAAAAAGCATTCAAAACCCATCATGATCATTACAAATTGTTGGGAACAATTGGGCAACTTGGGGACATCTCACACAAACTATAAGGGTTAACAAAACGTTTTTGTTTGCTAGAAATGGGGTGAGATGCTAGGATCAACCTAATTACTCAAAATGTCAATGCATCTCTTGAAAAATTAGGTTGACGAGATAATGATCACTAAGTTGACCAAGTATGGGGAAAACCAATGCATAACATATGTGTACTTGGCTCCATGATCATACTTGGACATTCCAATCAAGGAAACTTGATTGGAGACTTTATATTGATACAAACTTGGGTGAAAATTGATTGAATGTTTGTGATTGAGTTTGCCTCCACTTGGGTGGAGCAAATTGATTTGTTAGACCCATAAGGACCTTTGATCCTTCTTAAAAGATCAATTATAGTCAAGGGAACACCTTATGATTTTTCATCTGATCTTATGAGAAATCGATAGGGAGTCTGAAACTGAAATTTCAGATCGTATCAAAAAAATTCCTAATACCTGATCGGTCACCGGACCGATCAGGAGGTTGCCTGATCGGTCACCGGACCGATCAGGAGGTTGCCTGATCGGTCACCAGACCGATCAGGAGTATGTCTGATCGGACCAACGGACCGATCAAGCCGAATTGCAATAAACCCACTGCAATCTCTCTGTGTTAGCCTAGATCAGTCCACAGACCAATCTGGCTCACTGTGGTGATCGGTCCACAGACCGATCAGGAGGCTCACAGAAAACCTCCCAAACTTACTATCCGCTCTCTGATCGATCATCAGACCGATCAGGGGCTTACCTGATCGGTCGCCCGACCGATCAGGACTAAGCCAGTCCGATCAGGCTGGAGCCTAATCGGTCTGGGCGCTCCTGGATCGAACGGTGATCCGTTCGATCGCAATAAATTTTAGTTGGTGGATCGCTCCACCAACCTATTTACTCTCTATTCTCTTCATTCCCAAGCCCTAGCGCCGAAACCCCTCATCCTCTCCCTGTCCGTGCGAGTCCTTCTTCCACTTCCTTTCTACGTGTGTTCGGCGAATCCTTCCTTCGGCGAGATCTTTGTTCTCTGGCTTGCGAGCTCTCTCCATGCGTCGACAAGCCTCTTCTTCCTACTCTAGCTGCGCACAGTCCTTGGAGGATCTGTGTGTTTCTTCAAACGAGCTCCAGCTTCCTCTGCGGTTCGTCTTGTTGCGCAAGGCTTCTGAGAGTTCACTGAGAACCTCTTGTGCAACCTCTAAGCTTTCTGTCCAAGACAATCGATCACCATATGGCACCTAAGTAAGATTCTTCTACCTTGACCTTGTTGATTCCTTCAGATATCATGATTCATGGTGAACTAACCTTGATATTTGATTTTGTGTTTTTATTTTGGTGTGTGCCATTGCCATGACCTTGCCTATGCTGTGACCTATCTTATTACTGATTAATCTTATCCTTGTGATCTGTTCATTTGGGCCATTGATTAAATCTCCTGATCACAACCTTTTATGCTGATTAACTTCAAATTCTTATCAAACTGTTGTGTATGCCATGATCGTGATCTTATCAATGTTCGATTTACTTATATTGATCCGATCTGTTGCCATGATCTTTATCCGACATTAGAAAATCGTCCAAGGGAAAAGAACCCATTGGGGGAAGCTCAAAGGGCAAAGGCCCTTCTTCTTTCGCACCCTCCCGAAGGTCTCAGCCTTTGTCTAGTTCCCGGTTCCCTAATGCGGCTTTTGAATAAACCTTTCAGTCCAGGACCTTCAAACTACTTCCATGTCGGTCTATTGATCGACCTTTCTTGGTTGAGCATTGTCCTTCTATCATTGAGGTGATTGAGTTTTATAACCTCAATTTCTTTCTCTCCCTCGAACGAACTATCAATTTTGACCTTGTTTCGGAATTCTATAATAACTTGCAACAAGGACCTCAAGGGGGCTTTGATTTCACGACTCGAGTAGCCAAGAGAAATCTTGACTTCTCCTATGACATTTTGGTTGAGTATATGGGCGGTCGACGATCGCCTAATTTTTATTCCATCTACCCAGAGCTTCCTGCCCCTTTATTGGCTCCATTCGAGGATGTCACCCCCGACGCCATTTATGAGCACTTCTTCGGACACCCTCGACCTGCTGGCCTTGATGAGTTGGGACCTGACTTTCCGACCTTTGCGGCCCTCCGTCTTTCCCCTACTGATTACATTCTTTTCAAGATAATCACGAACTGCATCCTGCCGATAACCTCCAAACCCCTAACTGAGATCCGACCATATCATTGCCTGATGCTCTATGGCATGCACCGCCACCTTGACTTTGACATTATAGAGAGCATCTTTCAGTCAATCATTTCCTATCGAGAGCCCAGTCGGCGCACTGTTTACATGTCGTTCAGTCACGTCATTACTGACTGGCTTATGTCAGTAGGTATTGATGTGACTAAGGGCAAGACAGTGCCCATGGTGCGTCAGGATTGCCGACTGGGCAGACGAGCATGTGCCAAGTCTGGCATCATCATCAGGGATCAGGAGCAGGATCTGATATGGAAGGACGAGCGAGGTCTCGATGAGCTTACCAGGGGTGCACATATTCAGGCACTAGCTGCACCGGCTGTCCATCAGGAGGCACCCGACGCTGGAGCTGATTATGACTATGAGCCAGATCCAAACCTGCGCTGGCAGATTTCAGAGCTTGATCGGACCATCCAGCATGATCTTCATTTGAGAAAGCTCTGGCGCGAGGAGGTCCGGTCTGGGTTTCAGGCTTTCGACCGCAGACTTCTGGCGATCGAGTCTAACGTCTCTGGGATCCGCTCCAGGCAGGAGACATGGCATGAGGAGTGGCACAGTTGGGTAGCTGGTCATCCATACCAGCCTTCATCTACTGGAGTTGCACCCTCCAGCAGGACTGCCCCGGGGTCCTTCATACCTGATAATGACACGATTGATGACCTGATGCAGGACGATGACCCCCCCCCCCCCCGGCCAACATTTGATTATGGATGTACTCTGTCTCTGCCCGTGACTTGCATTTGACTATTTGATTGCTTTGACTTTATGGTTGTATGTCTATGCTATGACTATCATGTTTTGGTGTTGTACTTGACTATATTTTTGATGTTGTGGTATGCATCTGACTCTATGACTGATTTCCTTGTATGCTTTGTCATATTATGCTTATTGCTAGTTCATATGTTTGTTCATATGATAGATATCTTCATGTATGCCTTGCTATATTATGCATTGTTATGCTTATTCTTACTCCATGTTCATATGATACATATGATTGTTTTGTCATGCTTTATATTTGTCATATGGTTTCATATGTTTTCAAAATTCAATCATACCTTTAGTGTTTTGGGAAAACCCCTAGGATTGAGGGGGAGGTTTTATTTTTAAACTTAACGACCCCTCTAGACACTTTTCAGTGTTTGACGAAGGGGGAGAGTGTGGTTAGTTAAGTTTAGGACGGTTACAAGATTAATTATTGTAGGGGGAGGATCCTGATTCCCCTATGAGTGTGAAATTTGCAACTATTGATTTCAAATCCCTAAACTTAAAATCGGGTTGTCAAACAACAAAAAGGGGGAGATTGTTGATGCAGTCTGACCCTGATTGTTGTTTTGGTATTGACACCGATTTTAGTTTAGGTTGATGAGATGATTATGATTAAGTCCTGGTCGGGGACTGGGCTTTGGATGAATGAAAAAGTCCTAGCTTGGAGGGCTAGGTGTGAAAAGTCTTAGCTTGGAGGGCTAGGTGTGAAAAGTCCTAAATTGGAGGGCTAGGTGTGAAAAGTCCTAGCTTGGAGGACTAGGTGTGTGAAAAGTCCTAGCTTGGAGGGCTAGGTGTGTAAAAAGTCCTAGCTTGGAGGGTTAGGTGTGGAAAAGTCCTAGCTTGGAGGGCTAGGTGTGAAAATTCCTAACTCGGAGGGTTAGGTGATTGGAAATCCCGGTGAGTGAAGCCGGGTCCTAGTGAGTGAAGCTAGGTTGACTGAAGTCTCGGTGAGTGAAGCTGGGCATGGAGTCTTGGTCCGGGGGACTGAGCACGAGTCAGAGAAGACTGGGAGCCCGTTCTCTTGACTTAGAGTGGATTTGACCTTGCCTGGATCGGTCTGGGGACCGATCAGGGAAGTTGGCATGGTGCTCCCTCGTGGATCGGTCTGGTGACCGATCCAGCTGTGACTGATCGGTCGGGTGACCGATCAGGGGGCATACAGTGAGATTGGGAACCTTACTGATCAACTCCTGATCGGTCTGGTGACCGATCAGGAATACTATTCGGATCGTTCTGGTGAACGATCAAGTGTCACGGACTCCTCCTTATAACCGATCAGGCTGGAGCTTGATCGGTCGGAGAGCTTCCTGATCGGTCTACTGACTGATCAGGGAGAGAACAGAAAGGTTTGGGTTGGCTTCTGTTCAGCTCCTGATCAGACTGGTGACCGATCTGGGATACTGTTCAGATCGTTCTGGTGAACGATCAAATGTCGCGGATTCCTCCTTATAACCGATCAGGCTGGAGCCTGATCGGTCGGAGAGCTTCCTAATCGGTCTGCTGACCGATCAGGGCACAGCCTGATCGGTCTGGTGACCGATCAGGCCCTTGTGGCTGCAAAAGCTGGGAATCCCAGCAAAGCTGTGGATCGGTCCGGTGACCGATCACTTTAATTCAAACTCGCTGTCAGACGCTCTGATCACGTCTGATCACATCTACTTTCTCTGCTCTTAACTTCTGACTGTTTGATTCTCTGTTGATTTGGTGCACTAATGAGCTGCTAAGTGTGCAGGTGACTCAGGGATCATCCAAGGGGAGTCAAACGAAGGCTTTCGCTACAGCAGGTTTGGCTGTTTGCTTCCGCAGGTTGTAACGTCCTCTGGCGTGAGCTGCAACGGCTGAGGAGCTGATGACCTGGGGCTCAACTGGAGGGGATTCAGTGAGTCCAGAGGAGGTCAGGGGTAGCTGGCTGTTGCAGGTGAGCAGCTGGGAGCTACTGCAGTGGAGCGTGTGACCTGGCGATGGAAGCAGGATAAGCCATGAAGTGGAGAAGGAGCTGGAGAGTTCTCAACATCGACAGCTTTGCTCAATCATCTGTGTGCACTACTGTGAATCACTTGAAGCGATCTCTTGCAAAGCTGTAACCTTGAGTCTGTGGAGGGAGTCGCGAGTGGATCAGCAAGCAAACGATGAGCTGGGAGCTCTTGCATTGGTGGCGCTGTGCTGTGCTCGGTGATCTGCTCTCTCATTTCTCATCCTTGTGCTTTGCTAGCGATCTATAAGATCTTGTTAGTAATATGAGAGAAGTGTCCTAAGGCAATCGTCTTATGATTGTAAACATTTATTTTAATAAATGAAAATTCACTATTTGAGTATACATGTTTGTGTATTTGATTGGGATCTTAAACTCATTTACTGAATGTCCGCAATACAATTCACAGCATGAGCGAATTTGTGATGAATTCACAACTAGTGATTATCTCTACATGTGCAATTGTGAAGTATTGAAAATATCCCTAGTCGATGAATTGATAAACACGGACACTATCAATTCTGTTGAGACTAGCATGGGTTATTCTCTAATCAGCTGATTCTCACTGACTGGTGACATTGGGATGTCCGGAGATAAACATGAATGCTAGTTAAGGGAATTAGTTCATTGGAGTGACTGACTGTAAAACTTCACATGGTAGTCTATATATAGACATGTCAGTGAAGTTCTTACTGCAGCTTAAGTGCGATGTTCCTTTGACTTGCGGTGTTCAAGTCATCTTGGTCATGGAGACTTATACTTTAACATCTTAAGCAAGTATCTCCAAGGAGGTGTGGACCCAGGATGGTTGGGTATAAGCCGAAGTGCCCGAAGATGTTTGAACAGCCTACAAAGGATGCACCACTCCTTGCGAGGAGATGTATACCCAGGCCTATCGTCGGATTGTTACTCAAAGTCTCTGGCCAGAGCATGTCATGTTTAGAGTATGAGTCTCTTAAATACATGAGAGTAATTAGAAATCCAAAGCACGAGAGAACGTTACTTGGGCTAGGTGTGACGTAGTCAACCTAGTGGGGACTGACACACACAGACCATGTCCTGAACCAAGTGGGTATAAGATGGTGAAGGGAATGAGGCACGATTCATTAGAGCTGCTAAAGGGTTTCAGAATTATTTCTGAGGTCAACCGTTAATCTTTCGATTAATTGGGGGTCATTATATACTACTAGGTGCCACTCATGATCGTTCTATAATTGGTTGATTATAGACGGCCAACATAAATCGAAAGCCTATTTAGTCACACGCACTACGAGTAATCCGAGGGATTTAAAACGAGTTGAAAATTAGATTTTCCGATCAAGAGAAATAAGTCGAATCTGAATTTATCAGAGGCGCACGGGAAGTTTAAAATGGCTAAGTCTTTTGAAGGCTTATTGGGTGAATTAAATTAGTTTAATTCGCGAGGGTTTGGCTTGATGTGGCCGGCCAAAGAGGGTATCCACCCTCTTTGGTTTGGCCGGCCACTACAAGGAGAGAAAACCAATTTATTTGGTTTATTTTATAAAATAAATTAAGCGCGATTTGTTTTATAAAATTATGGATAAATAAATCTATATAAAGAAATTTATATAAAGAAATTTATATAAAAAAATTTATATAAAGAAATTTATAGAAATTTATTCTTTTTATGGAAATTAAAATGAACCATGGATCGGTTTATTTTAATTTTATAAAATCAATTATGAATTGATTTTTTCATGATAAGAAAAATTTATAAATTTCTTGTAAATTTTATTCCATAATAAAAGGAGATATGTATTTATTTTATTATAAAGTTAGTTATAATAAAACTTGGCATAAACGGAATAATTCATAAGAAAATTTATAGGATAAATTTCTTATGAAAAATTCCGTTAAAGGGGAGACTTGGCAAAGGAGAGGCTATTATATAAAGGAACCAAGGCTAGGCTTGAATTCCTCAATTAAGTTATCAAGAGATTTAGTATCTCTCTCTCTCTCTCTCTTATTCTCTCCCTCTCCTTCTCTCCTCCTCCTAGGGCCGGCGCCCACTCTTCATCCTAGGGCCGGCGTCCACTCCTCCTAGGGCCGGCGCACCTTCACCTCCTAGGGTTGGCGTGAGCTACCTCCACCAAGGAGGTGCCAAAGAAGAAGAAGAAGAAGCGGGTCGCAACTCCTTCCTTCCCGGAATTTTGATTCCGTTACTTGGTGGTTAGTTTCTATCTTTCTCTCTTGATATTCTAGTTGTGCTTTTGGAGAATCTAGTAGTTCTCGTCGTCACAAAACTCGTGGCTTTGCGAAGTCATCCCGAAGAGAACTCGGCGTGGACGCGAATAGAGGCGAAGCTTCCAAGGGACGCTACGGTTGGATCTCGTCCCTTTCTTCGAGTTACGCGAGGTACAAAATAAATTAGTTTAATTTTTCTGCAAAATTTTAATTTATGATCATGTCCACACATCATAAGGTTGCATGCTAGATACGTAGTTAAAATAATTTGAGAAATTATTTATGCTAAACCTTCCGCTACATAATTAAACTTTAAAATTACGAACCCGTATCCATGTCAACATGCACCCGGCCCCAACAGATCTTTCTTGTTGTCTCTGTGCTTAATTTCTGATATATTTGAGACCATTTGTGTGGAGAGGTTTCTCCACCAAGAAGGAGGATTTGATATCCGAATTTCCGGGGCTTGATCTGCCGACGATCAAGGGATCGCCCGCCTCACAGGTACGCCAAGGAGTAGGGGCAAGTTATCCCCGAACCTTGTATATCCTTGCGTTAGAGTTTTTGCGTGTTACTTAGTTTCTGCACTTAGTTTCTGCATTTGTTTTGCTTCCGCTGTCTAACCTCTGAAGTGCAGAGAAAATATAAAAACTGCTAAGTTTCAAGTGTCTGGCTACATTCAGCCCCCCCCCCTCTCTAGCCATCCAAGCACCAACACCGTGGGCTTGCATGCATCCGAGGGACGAGAGCCAAAGTCGAAGAGGGCTTGAAGGCAACAGGTCAAGGCTGCTGAATGAAGAGTCAACTGAGTCGTGAGGATTCGAGTGCTGAGATAACTGTACTCGAGAAGGGAAATCCTACGGTTCGAGTACTGAGAGAATTGTACTCGGGAAGGGAAACCTTAGGTGGCAGTCGACTGATGCTTGATCAATCGACTGAGGTAGAGCACAGAGAGATCAGTCGACGGATGCTTGGATCAGTCGACTGATGCAGTCGACTGGTGTCGACCAAAATTTAAAGCGTTAAGATGTGACATTCAAATTCACGAGGACCAGTCGACTGGTGTATCACCAGTCGACTGGTAACGGTCATAACAGTATCAAGCTCTATTTAAGAGAGCTTATTTTGGCTGTTCTTCCTTGGCAAAACAAGCTTGGTTAAAGCCTGTTAGTAGCCTAAATGTGCTCATACATTGTCAAGGTATTGTGGCGAGGTTTCTCCACCCACAAGGAGCAACAAGAGCTAGCCGGAGGTGTTTCGGGGAATCATCCACCGAAGGATCGGGATCGTCGACTTTACGGGCAGCCATTGAATAGGAGTTTCATCTCCAAACCACGTAAAGGTGATGTGTTAGCATTGTTTTAATTTATATTTGAGATTTCCGCTTGCGCTTGCTAACATTTATAGGAAGAAAAATCGAAAAGTAGCTATTCACCCCCCCTCTAGCTACATGACAAGGTCCCAACAAGTGGTATCAAAGCGAGGTTCGCTCATCTACAGACTAACCGCCGAGAGAGCAAAAAGCTAGAGGAAATGGCGATTGAAGAAAGATTAGGGGACGATATAAATGTTCCACCTTCCTACGACCGCGAGAGTTTCGAGTATTGGAAGATGCAGACAAAGACATGGTTTGGCATGGATTGGATTCTCATGATCGCGCTAGAAGAGCCATTTGAAGTCCCAAAAGATAAACACGGGAAAAAGCTCCGACCAAGATATTGGAATAAGGAGCAACAAACTCAATCAAAGGCAAATGAAAAGGTAATTTCAATATTACTTAATATTTTGCCTAATGATATAATTTGTGATGTAGGTGAATACAAAAATGTACATGAATTATGGAGTAAGATATTAGCACTTCATGAAAATTCTACACAAGCTCAAGTAGTTGAAGAGCCCAAGGAATTGAGCTCAATGGTCCAAGAATAGGAGAAGGACCAATCGGATGAAGAAAGAAGCTCAACATCCGAAGAGGGGGAGAAAGAAGAAAAGGAATCATCCACTTCATCAAAGGGAGTAGAAGAAGTCTCCACCTCAAGGATTGAGGGGGAGGAGAGACCATCCTCAATACCAAAGCAAGAAGAAGCATCCACCTCCACCAAAGCAAAGTCAAAAGACCACATCATTTGCTTTAGGTGCAACAAGAAGGGACTGTTGGTGCAAGATGCATCAGTGATGTCCTCCTCTAAGTGTTTCAATATTTGACAATATACTTAAGTCAATGATACATTGAACAACGGAAGGGTGAGTCAAGAGAGGAGTAACAAAGTGAAGAAAAGTCCTAGTTAACCTAGGCACTAAGTCCTGGTTCTAAGAATTGGGCACTAAATCCTGGCCGCGGGCTGGGAAACTAAGTCCTGACGTAAGGTTGGGCACTAAGACCTGGTGAGTGAAGCTGGGCATGAAGACCTGGTGAGTGAAGCTGGGCACTAAGTCCTGCCCAAGGGCTGGGCACCTAAGTCCTAATGAGTGAAGTTGGCCACTAAGTCCTGGTGAGTGAAGCTGGGCAAAAGTCCTGATAAGTGAAGTTAGGCAATAAGTCCTGGTCATGAGATTGGGCAAAAGTCCTAGTGAGTGAAGCTAGGTAAAAGTCCAACTGGATGGGCCGGGTGGCAACCATCTCCTGAGAGGAGTAGGTGAAAGGCGCGTTCCCGCGGGATGGGAACATTAGGCGTCGGTTTGACCTAGGGTTTCGCGGGAAATCCGAAGTCAGAACCATTTCGTTAAGGCTAAGATTGTATATGTGTTATCCTTGTATTTATGTATCTTGCAAGTACCTAAAACTGAAGAGAAAGCTGGCAAACAACCACAAAGAGGCTGAAAAACAGCTTCCTGGGTGCCCCTATTGATACAGGCGCCCCCATTGATACACGCGCCCCTATTGACTCAGGCACTTGAATGAAGTAGGCGCCTCCTTCAATACAGGCGCCCAATAAGGCAGGTTTATCAGCTTTGCGAGTTTAGCGCGAGGATGAGCTTTGACCAAGGTTTGTGAGGCGCCCCATAGCATCACGGGCACCCTAGACAAGGCTATAAAAGGGGCTTCGACCCCTCAACTCCAAAAAAACAATTCTATGATCATTCTAAGTGTTCCAAGTGACGATAAAGCGCTAACGATGAAGCCCTGCGACCAAGGAGGCTCTAGGAGGAAGTGCGCAGCACTTCGAAGTTGAAGATCGGTCGGGTGTTCGACTTTTCTGCTTTGGTTTGCTTTTACTTTTATGCAATTAATTTCCATATTATTTTTTATTGTAAAACTTGAACTGTAAACGGGTTTCTCCGCCTCCGGAAAGTCCGGAAAGGAGACCATTAGTGGACGGGCGCTTCCCGTGCTTAGGCCTTGGACGTACTGACCCTGGGGGGTTGGGAACCAAGTAAAACCCACTTGTCATCTGTGTCGTTTTATTTTTCGTTATTTCTATTTTTCCGCTGCGCACTAACTATCTATCTAGAATGATCGAAAGGCACAATTTTCACAGAATTTTTAACCAGTCGATATTCACCCCCCCCCCTCTATCAACGGCACCGATCCCCACAAGTGGTATCAGAGCCTGGTAGCTCTTCACCGGACTAACAGCCGACAGAGCAAAGACGCCAGGAGTTGAGGGGGAGTCCAAGGGTGTGTTGGGTATGGCTTGGCGGGTTTCCCTAGTGAATACATAGTTGACCTGAGAGACCTCTCCACGTCTACGAATTAAAAAATTAATCCGAGTGGAGACCCGTCTCCCATTGACCGTCTCGTGTCGTATCAAACGATCCAAATTACAACTTAGCTAATTACCAAAATCGGCCTTGTAATTTGCTCGACCGTTCGACCGCGGAAAAAGCAACGAGTTGATCATTGGATTTTGTGTTTATGGTCGGGGTCCAGTTAATAATTTATTCATCAAGATTTGGAATCAAAATAATAAATTATTAAACATAAAATGACGAGATATATAATCAGGGCACAAAATTGACATAAGGAAATACAAAGGAGCATAGGGAAAGATATACCTTTCCAATCACCTCTCGGTCTTCTACCTTATGTCCCTCCCTTCACGGACGTCGTGTGGGAGATGATCTACCGTAAACCGAGATCACCTAAGGCTCTCAATAAATCTCTTCTCCAAGCCAACCCAAAAACCCTATCACTAAGGTTTTGGAGCCGCCGGCTTGCTCTCCTCCTTACCTTGTGTCGCTGGCCTATCTTGGCTACCAAGTCCGCCGGCCACAAGGGTAGCTCCAAGGAAATGATGGAGAAGAAGAAGAAAGGAAGAAGTACCTTCCTTTCCCACTCAACCGGCCGAACTCCTCTTCTCCCTTCAACCATGCACCGCCGCCGGCCTTTGCCTTGAGCCGCCACCTCCTAGGGCACCTCCGACCAACCGCCACCTCTCCTTGCCTCCTCTTGATCGACCCGGCCAAGAGAAGGGAAGAACACCCTTCTTCCTTGAGCCAACAACCAAGAGATAAGAGAGAAAAACAAGGAAGAAAGGGAGTGGCTCGTCGGCTACCCTAGGTGAGAGAAGGTGAGGGAAAACCTAAGCTAGTTAGACAAAAAATTTTCAAGAAGTAATTTGAAAATAAATTTTCGGTAAAAGGCATTGTCAAGGAAAGGGTTGTTTCTCCAATAAGGCTACGGCCAAAGAAGGCCTCTGTGCCTCGCCAAGACCTAGAAGTCAATTATCGAAACTCAAATTCAAGTTACTATTTGATAAATTTGAATCTATCACAAGTTTTAATTAAATCTTAGATTTAAATTCAAAGAAAAATTATTTAAGCATCTCACGATACACCCATAAGGCAACCATGCTTGCTTGTACTGAGACATCTAAAATGGGTGAGATGTTAAGGACTAATAAATTGAAAAATACTTTTCAAAATTGTTTTCCAAAATTCGTAGAATACTTTTCTAAAAATCTATTTTCAAAATAATGCTTTAACATAATAATGTTTTTATGGATTTCATGCTTGTCTGAGTGCTTATTATACATTTTCAAAATTATATCTTTTGAAAAATTATTTGACCTACACAATTAGACACAAGCCTTTTAGGTCAACACTAAAGTCCCTTAGATAGAGTCAAACGGTGTCGGATACAGGAGGAGTTTTTTTTTTTAAGTTTTTTTAAATGTGTTTTACAAATCACTATCACTTATGTTTTTCGAAAACTGTGTTTTAACTTATGTTTTTCGAAAACTGTGTTTTACAAATCACTATCACTTATGTTTTTCGAAAACTATGCCTGACAAATTACCTTCATTTCAAAATATATCTTTCAAATACTCATTTTCGAAATATCAATATTTCAAAATGCATTCAATTATTTTTTTTTGAAATTATTAGATAATTCTTTTGGTCTAAACCAAACCCTAAAGACTCAGAGGAAGAGTACTTGCAGTTAGCAAGCTTCCAAGGACTGTGTCATGTTTAGGAGGAGATCAAATTAAAAGAATTATCGAACATTTCAAAGTAATATATTTTCATGCACTGTATTTTCAAAACACTTCTGAAAACATAAGTAGTTTTTTTCAAAATACTATCATTTTTACAATTTTTTAAAAAATCTTTGTGGAATCACTTTTGAAAAGAATATTTACTTGGATTTAGAGAATTTCCAGGACACTTAGGAAAATGTCCTTGTAGTTAACAAAGTTTCCTAGGATTGTGTCAGACTGGAAAAGAAACCAAGTCATGTAAAGTATTATGTTTTCAAAATAATAGTAAAATTTTCTTAATATGTTATGTACAAAATATTTTTTTAAAAGGTACTTTTATTTTTCAAAAATTGCATACTATATTTCAAAAGTACTTATATTTTTCAAAAATTGCATACTATCTTTTAAAAGTACTTATATTTTTCAAAAATAGATAATAATTTTCAAAAGTACTAATATCTATCAAAAATACTAATATTTTTCAAGGTACTAATGTTTATCAAGTACGAATATTTTTTTCAAAAGTGTAGATATTTTTCAAAATACTAACATGTTTCAAAGAACAATTTTGTCCAATCTTTTTCTAAACGAAAATGAGTTAAGTGTAAAATATCTTTCAAGTGTTTTTCACAACATTTTTTCAAAATATTCTTCAAAATGCGCCATTTGTCAAATAAAAATCTTTTTATGAGTGTAACTTTTTGAAAGATCTTTTCTAAATGAAAGTTTTTCTAAGGCAATAGTTTTCTAAGTGCAAGAATTTTCTAAGATCAAAATATTTTCCTACAAATACAAGAAGGTTTTCCAAAATTGCACAACACCTTTCAAAACTGATTTTTTTTTTGTGCAAGTTAAGTACCTAGTTTTAACTAGCTTTTTGCTATGCTTTCATAAATTATACTTTCAAAAGAATTTTTTTTGTTGGTGCAAGTGTTTCTGTCATTTTTTTTATGTATGACATAGGGGGAGAGTAAGCTTAAGTTAGAAAATGAAAAAAAAATTTGTCTTCTTCCTAAAAGGATCAAAATGAAAATCAAAATGTTTTATTTTTCAAAAAAAGGGGAGAGTGAGAAGGGAGAGTGAGCTTATGTTAGAAATGTTTTTCTCCCAAAAGATCAAAATGTATTTTCAAAACTTAGATCATTTTTTCCAAGGATTATAGTTAAGCCCTTTAATACAATCTAACTTAAGATATTGTCAAACATCATAAAGGGGGAAATTGTTGGTGCAAGATGCATCAGTGATGTCCTCCTCTAAGTGTTTCAATGTTTGACAATATGCTTAAGTCAATGATACATTGAACAAGAGAATGGTGAGTCAAGAGAGGAGTAACAAAGTGAAGAAAAGTCCTAGTTAACCTAGGCACTAAGTCCTGGTTCTAAGAATTGAGCACTAAGTCCTGGCCGCGGGCTGGGCAACTAAGTCCTAACGTAAGGTTGGGCACTAAGACCTGGTGAGTGAAGCTGGGCACAAAAACCTGGTGAGTGAAGCTATGCACTAAGACCTGGTGAGTGAAGCTGGGCGAAAGTCCAACCGGAGGAGCCGGTTAGCAAACAGGTAAATTCTCCCGAGAGGAGTAGGTGAGGGCGTGTTCCCCATAGGAGGGAACATTAGGCGTCGGTTCGACCTAGGGTTCCATTTGGGAAGCCCAATGTCAGAACCAAGACAGCTCAAGCTGTAAAGCATGGTTTAAGATTATCATTTATATGCTTCTTGTGTTTTAGAACTAACCCTGATTGTAGGAACGAAGGAATGAAGGTTTCTGCATTCAGGCGCCTCAATGCAGTGAGGTGCCTCACTGGGATAGGCGCCTGTGTCGAGACAGGCGCCCCAGCCAAAGAGGGATTCCAGCCATTCGAAGCAAACTGCCACGTAAGCCTCAGGACCAAGTCATTGAGGTGCCTGTGTTAACACAGGTGCCCCAGTTAACTCAGGTGCCCCAGTTGAAGGGATAAGCGCTGGCCAAGTCTGCGGATTGAAATTCTCGCAGGACAGGCCATGTGTCTGGCGCCCCCTTCAACACAGGCGCCCCTGTTAACGCTATAGAAAGGGGTTCACCCCCAAGGCTTCAAAATGAATTGCTTCGGACACTTTCGTTCAAGCGCTACGCTCCGACAAGCTCCATACTCGCGACTTAAGCGCCAACGACGACCCGCTGCTCCGAACTTCCAACTTCTCCGGTCGTCGGTAAAAGTTCAATTTTTTAAGTGTTGTAATTCTTTTTAAATTCTATATTTATACTTAATTTGTAATCACTTTTACAAAAATATAGAATTGCCCATTGTAAACGGTCAAGAACATTGGACCTTGGAGTAGGAGCCGACTGTGACTCTGAACCAAGTAAAAACAAAAAGTGTTAGCGATTGTTTTTGCTTTTTCCGCTGCGTAATTACTCTCTTTATTTTCAAAAATTTAACGATCGATATTCACCCCCCCCTCTATCAATTCAATCCGATCCCACAAGTGGTATAGAGCGGGTGGCTCAAACCTGGTGCAACCACAAGTTGAACATTTTTTTCGGATTTTCAAATTTCAAATTTTTTTCGCTAGAATCTTTCTCGTTAATCGAGGATGATGCAACACCACTCGATTTTTTTTCGTTATTAATATTTTCCCGCCCTACTAATCCAAGACTCAGTCTTGGAACGAGTTTTTTTTATTCTTTTTCAGTTAAAAAATTTAATGGCCATGCAAGAGGGATACAGCATCGCCAGACCCCCCTCTTTTTAGTGGAGAAGATTTCTCCTACTAGAAAAGCAGGATGGATGTCCACCTGAAAACTTAGGTAGGCATGTGGATCATTATCCAGTCTGGGCTGGAAATTCCTAAAAATGGACAAGGCGTGGTGCAACACTATACTGAGTGGGATGACCCACTAAAGAAGAAGATCGAGGCTGATGCAAAAGCGACCCAAACTTTGCAGTGCGGCCTAACAAAAGAGGAGCTGAATCGTGTAGGACCCTTCAACAGCGCGAAGGAGCTCTGGAACAAGCTAATCGAGTTGCACGAAGGCACATCCGACACCAGGATCAGCAAAAGAGATATGTTGCTCAACAGACTCTATACAATAAAAATGCACGACGGAGAGACTGCAACTCAACTCCATGCCAGGATCCAGGAGCTAATGAACGGGCTACACATGATAGGTCATAAGGTTGAAAACTGTGACCTAATAAGGTATACTTTGAATTCATTTCCGAGAAACTCACTGTGGGCGTCTATGGTGGATGCCTACAAGGTTTCTAGGAATCTCTCAGAAATAAAATTAGATGAATTATTTTCTGAACTAGAACTGCATGAACAGACTAATACTACTTTGGTCGAGAAAGGTATAGCTTTCGTTGCAGGTAAAACTCAAGAAAACATTTCCAAGAAGAAACCTCAACCAGCACCTGAGTTCAACTCAGACTCAGAATTAGAAGACAGTGATGGGGATCAACCTAAATTGGTCCGGCTAGCTCGTGATTACTACAAAGAACTCAAGTACCAAACGAGCAAGAAGAAGTCGAGTCGAAGAAAGGAAGATCCGGCGGAACCGTCAACGAGCTCGAAGAGCAAAAACAACGTCACCTGCTACGAATGCAACAAAAAGGGACACTTCAAGTTAGAGTACCCCAACCGAAAGGAAAACAAGAAGGCACGGAGAAAGAAGGCTCTTCAAGCCACCAGGGACGAGTCATCTTCCGAAGAAGAAGAAGAAGTCCCTGACGCAAACCTACTCGCCTTGACCGCCTCGGAAGACGTCGACTACGGATCAGAATCGAAACTAGATGAAGAAGTCAACACCAGAAGACTCACAATCTCGGAGAACGGACAAATCACTGTAAGAGGTTATTCAAAATATGAGTTATCTAAATTAATTTCTTATTTATCCCGAAACTTGGCGAAAGCCAAAATCTGGGTTGAGTCCCTCTGACAGGAAGTAAAACTCCTGAAAGAGGAAGTCAACTCGAGGTCCTTGACCGAGTCAAGTCAAGAAGGAAACTCAACTCAAGTCCAAAAGCTTGAGGAAGAGAATTCCTCCTTGAAAAATCAAGTTAAGGAGATCAGAGTTACATTAGAATGATTTACTTCAGGTTCCAAGGGTCTTGACATGATCCTTGAAAAATAGAAGTCTGTTCTCAATCGATCCGGACTAGGTTATCGAACAAATCGAGACAACGTTCATATTATTCTGTATTGAACCAACCTAGAACCCAAGTCCAAGCATGGGTCCCCAAGCTGTGTTTAAATAAACAAGCTGGACCAAACCAGTATTGAATCCCCAAGGACAAGATTCACATCTTTCCTAAACCTTATCGAGGCTATAGTCCAGGGGGAGCCAATATAAAAACCATATTTATAGTTAGATAATTTTACTGAATTGCTTGTTTGCGTGTTTATTTTTTCAATCTTTAATTATCATGCTTAGATTTAGGACTTGTTAGATTAAGGACGAAATATTTAATTGAAATTTGAATAACCGAGTATTGGGGGGAGGTGAGATGATAGTACGTTAGGGAAACCCTTCTAATAAGGTCAAGTAAGGTAAGACGTACCCTACTTGGTCTGTTTAGTCTGGTGGAACTAGCCGAAGCTACCGATCCAAGACCTAAACTAGTTAGACCAGAATTTTTCAAAAAGTAATTCGAAATGAAATTTAGATAAAAGGCTTCGTCAAGGAAAGGGTTGTTGCTCCAATAAGGCTACAACCAAAGAAGGCCCCTGTGCCTCGCCAAGACCTGGAAGCCAATTTTTGAAATTCAAATTCAAATTACTATCTGTCAAATTTGAATCTAACACAAATTTCAATCAATCATAGATTTAACTTATTTTTCAAAACCAATAAACTTTGTTCAATATTTTCAAAATTAACCATTTTTTTCAAAATTAAAATATTGTTTTAAAAACTTGTCTCACAAAACTCATAAGGTTAACATGTTTGATAACACTAAAATGGGTGAGACAGACTAGGTTGTGAAATTCAATTCAAGCTATCCCTAACTCTAATTGATCCAAATCAATAAATACTTTATGTGTAGGAACATAAAGATTTAGACCAGTGGATGTTGGATAGTGGATGCTCTAGATACATGACTGGGGACAAATTGAAATTCACCAAAATCAAGTTCAAGAACCTAGGCTCAGTAGCATTTGGCAACAATGCTACACTCAAAGTAATTGGGTCAGGTAACATTGAACTTAAATCTGATTTCATTATTAAGAAAGTACTCTTGGTTGAAAATTTTAAGTTCAATTTGCTTTGTATTAGTCAACTCTGTGATACTGGTTACATAGTTACCTTCACCAACTCTGACTGTCTTATTAGAAACCTCCAAGACTCAGAAATAATGCTTAAAGGTACTAGGAAAAACAATGTTTACACTATTAATCTACCCTTAGTACCAAAATGCCTCCTGACGCAATTAGAAGAATCTAACCTTTGGCATAGGAGATTAGGTCACACTCATGTCAAGCTGATTTCTAAAATTACTCAACTTAGTTTAATTAAAGGTGTACCTAAAATCAAGAATTTTGAGAACATAATTTGTAACTCATGTAAACAAGGTAAACAAACTAAGTCTACTCACAAACCAACTCAATCAGACTTAACCGAAACCACACCTGAGCTCCTGCACCTTGACCTATTTGATTCACATGGAGCCAAGTCACTAAGCGGGAATCGGTACTACTTAGTAATTATCGACGATTACTCTAGGTTTACCTGGGTTAGGTTCCTGAAAACTAAGGATGAAACCTTGAACTTATTTATTGACTTATGCAAAATGATTGAAAATCAAAATGATACTAAAATTAAAAGACTTAGGAGTGATCACGGGGGAGAGTTTGAAAATCAAAGATTTGAGGAATTCTGCAAAATCAATGGGTATATTCATGAATTTTCCTGTCCTAGAACCCCCCCCCCCTCAACAAAATGGGATAGTAGAGAGAAAAAATAGAACCCTTCATGAAGCCGCTAGAACCATGCTCAATGAATATAACCTAACTAACCAATTTTGGACAGAAGCGGTAAGTACGACATGCTATATTCAAAATAGAGTCCTAATTAATAAAAGGCACAATAAACCCCCTTATGAACTATATTATCATAGATTGTCTAACCTACACTACCTAAGGGTCTTTGGATGCAAAGTTCATATCTTGAACACTAAGGATGGACAATTCCACCGCTTATAATTGAAAAGAAAAGTTACAAGAGATTTTTCAAAAGGATGTGTTTTTTCCACTCGGATCTCTTTCGTTTGATCTATTTTGTCCGGATCCTCCTTTTCTTCCCAATAAAGGGAAGGGGCTTTTTTGGTGGATCCCGCTTGTTCCTGTTTAGTCTCCTTCCTTTGGAAAGTAGTTTCTACATCGCTTTCTTCCTCACTTTCTCTTAGGATATTCTTAGGATATTCAACAACTAGTAGAGCCTATAGGGTTTATAATAAACAAACCCACAAAATTGAAGAAACTGCTAATTTAAATTTTAATGAAGAAGTTGAACCAAAAGATAATCAAAATTTAAACCAATAAAATCTTGACCAAGAAGATAGTGAACCAATAATTGAATCATCAATTGAACCACTGATTGAACCACTAAATAAAATAACACTTGAACCAACTACTGAGGTATAAACTGAACCAATAACTGAACCATACCAAGTAGTTGAACCCAACACTGAACCAAACCGTCCAGCCGGACCTGAGGCTGAACCTAGTTCTAGAAGGACAAAGAAACCCAGACTTAATCATCCTTCTGATCAAATTATGGGTGATCCAAACTTAGGAGTCAGAACTAGGTCCTCCTATAGAAATCTTAGTCAGATAGCACTCATTTCAAAAATTGAACCCAAGACTATAGAGGAAGCCCTACCTGACCCTGATTGGATCATAGCTATGCAAGAGAAGTTAGCCCAATTTAAAAGAAACCAAGTCTGGGAACTAGTACCTAAACCTGAGGGCAAATCTATTATAGATACTAAGTGGGTTTTTAGAAATAAACTAAATGATCAAGGGGAAATTGTTAGAAATAAAGTCCGCTTAGTAGCTAAAGGGTTCAATTAGGTTGAAGGATTAGATTATGATGAAACATATGCCCCAGTAGACAGACTTGAGTCAATTAGAATGTTATTAGCCTTTGCAGCCCATAGAGGGTTTAAGTTATATCAAATGGATATCAAGTCTGCTTTTCTAAATGAGTTTATTAAAGAAGAAGTTTATGTAGGACAACTCCCAGGCTTTGAGGACTTAGAAAAACTTGAATATGTGTTTAAACTTAGAAAAGCACTTTATGGGTTAGACAACCACCTAGAGCTTGGTATGAACACCTATCAACCTACTTAATTTCTAAGGAATTTAACCAAAGTCAAATTGACTCTACACTTTTTGTTAAAACCTTAGAAAAATATATTTTTATTGCACAAATATATGTTGATGATATAATATTTGGATCTACTAACTCTAATTTCCTAAAAGAATTTGTTAAAATCATGGAAAGTGAATTCGAAATGAGTTTGGATTGGTGATATAATATTAGTAGTTCTCTAGTTTGGATCTACTAACTCAATTTCTTCTTAGGGCTACAAATTAAACAAACTAGAGATGGTAATTATGTTCACCAATCCAAATATGCTAAAGAACTAATAAAGAAATTTCAAATGGACACCAAAAGTTTGAGTACCCCTATGGCTACTAATGTCAAAATTGACAATAACCCTGAGGGATAACCTGTTGACCTGAAATTATACCGAAGTATGATTGGTAGCCTACTATACTTAACTGCTAGTAGACCTGATATCTTATTTTCTATAGGAATGTGTGCTAGATACCAAACTTGTGCTAAGGAATCCCACTTAGCAGCCCTAAAAAGAGTTCTAAGGTACATTAAGGGTACCCTAAATGTAGGGATTTGATATCCTAGGACTTCCACTTTTAAATTATTAGGATATTCTGACTCTGATTATGCTGGGTGCAAGTTAGATAAAAAGAGTACAAGTGGAAGTTGCCAATTATTAGGACATAGTCTAGTCAGCTGGTGTAGTAGAAAGCAATACTGTGTAGCATTATCCACAACCGAAGCAGAATATGTTGCCCTAAGAGAGTGTGTAGCGCAACATTTATAGATGATGCACACTCTTAAGGATTTCCAGCTTGACTACACCCAAACCCAAGTTTTTATTGATAACATTAGTTCAATCAATTTGACTAAAAACCCAATTCAACATTCCAGAACAAAACATATAGAAGTTAAACATCATTTTGTAAGGGATCATGTAGCCAAGGGCGAAATAGTACTTAAGTATGTGGACTCAAAATATAATTTAGCTGACATTTTTATCAAATCCTTACCTGAATCTGAGTTTAGCTCACTAAGAAGGCAACTAGGGTTGTGCTTAGTAGAATAGGACTGTTCTATATTTTTTAAAAAATTTGTTTTCCTATTTGTTTAAATTTGTTTCGAAAACTAGCAATTTGAAAAATCATTTCTTTTATCAAGTTTTTGAAATTTAAAATGATTTTCCAACATAGTTTTTATAAAAACTACCCCTTCAAAACTAGGGTTTTTACGTAAAATGGGCGTAGCTTAGGCCCTAACTCTAGAACTGTATACACCTATGGATCTAGAAGTCAGCATCTCACAAGCACCTTAGGGTACTGTTGATTGATAACCTAGACTGGGTTAAGATGCTTAGGTCTATGCTTTGATTCAAGATGCTTTAAGTCAGTGCATCTGCAGTAATTGGGGCAATAAATACAAGTTGAACAGCAATCAGGTTAAAGTGTCATGCTTAGAAACTCTAACTTGTTCAAACCACTTAACTTGACTAACCCTAGTGAAAGCTACTATTTCATAACAGTTAGTAAGTAGCTAATGTTGGTGCAGAAAGCACCAAAGTCAAACCTGTGTTTTGATAATGGCAACAAGGTTCAAAAGTTAAGTCTTACTTGTTGTCTAACAAGTTACTCTAGTGTGCAGAGCAAAAAGTCCTAGCGAAGGAATGCCAGAGCAAAAAGTCCTAGCGAAGGACTGCTAGGCACTGGCGAAGGAATGCCAGAGCAAAAAGCCCTAGTGAAGGAATACTAGGCACTGGCGAAGGAATGCCAGGGTAAAAGCCCTAGCGAAGGACTGCTAGGCACTGGCGAAGGAATGCCAGGGACTAAAGCCCTAGCGAAGGACTGCTAGGCAACGGGCGAAGGACAGCTCGGTATCCAAGACCTGGCAAAGGACCGCCGGGCAAAAGTCCAACCAGAGGAGCGGTTGGCATCAGGTACATTCTCCCGAGAGGAGTAGGTGAGGACGCGTTCCCCGTCGAGGGAATAGTAGGCGTCGGTTCGACCTAGGGCTCCATTTTGGAGGCCCAAAGTCAGAACCAAGACAGCTAAGGCTGTATAAACATAATACACTATTGTTTTATATTGTTTTGGACTAACCCTGGATGCAGGACCAAAGGAACGTGAGTCTGCAGCTCAGAATGCCCAAAGGAGAGAGGCAAGTAGCTGAGCAGGGCGCCCTCAGTGTCCTGGGCGCCCCCAGGGGCAACACAAAACAAGCGAAGCAACAAAGGGTTCGGCTAACCACTGGCCGGGGCGCCCCTAGCAGCCAGGGCGCCCCCAGAAGCCAGGGCGCCCCGAACGCCCAGGGCGCCCTCAGTGCCCAGGGCGCCCCGCACCTACGCCAGCGAAGCCGATTACATTTATCCAGCCGAGAAGCCCACGCTGAAGGAGTCAAGCAGGGCGCCCCCAGTGTCAAACCTCATCCCTATTCGAGTGGGATAGAGGTTGACCGAGCGAAGCTCGGATCACGTGACACGTGGGGGGGCGCCCCCGACGTCCAGGGCGCCCCAAGGTGCTATAAATAGCACCCAACGCCCAGGCTTTCAGCAACAACTTCGATTCAACGCTTCTACGCTCTTCAACTCTCGCGACTAGCTCCGGAAACCTCCCAACTCGAGCCGACGACGTCCCGCTGCTCCGAAAAAGACTACCTACTTCGGACGTCGGTAAAAGAAGAGCTTTTCATTCTGTTAAGTTTACTGTGCTATATTTGTAACTCAAATACTATAAACTGATTTGCGAACTTATAGAATTGCTCATAGAAAACGGTCAACGACCGTGGGCCTTGGAGTAGGAGTCGACCTAGGCTCCGAACCAAGTAAAAATCACTGTGTTTGCGTGTTTTGTTTTTTATCTTCTGCTGTGCAAATTCTCTATCTTAAATCCGAACGTTTTCCGATATTCACCCCCCCCCTCTATCGGTTCTCTCGATCCAACAAGTGGTATCAGAGCGGGGAAGTTAAAATTTGGTGCAACCACCAGTTTGAAAATTTTTCGAATTTTTATTTTCTTTTTCTCGTTCGAATTTTTTTTATTTAGTTCAAATTTTCTTTTTCCCGTTAATCGAGGTTGGTGCAACACCGCTCGTTATTTCATTTTATTCATCCCACACTACTAATCCAAGACCAAGTCTTGGGAAATCCTTTTTAGTTATTTTTTTAGATTAAATGACCATGCAAGAAGGATTCAGCACTGCCAGACCTCCACTTTTCAGTGGAGAAGATTTTTCCTACTGGAAAAGTCGAATGGAGGTCCACCTAAAAACTCAGGTGGACATGTGGATTATCATCCAGTCCGGACTGGAGATTCCCACAAATGCTGACGGGGTTCCTCAAAGCTACACAGAGTGGGACACCCTCTAAAACGAAGAATCGAAGCAGATGCAAAGGCGACTCAGACTCTTCAATGTGGCTTGACAAAAGAGGAGCTAAACCGGGTGGGCCCCTTCAACAGTGCCAAGGAGCTGTGGGCAAAACTGATTGAGCTGCACGAAGGAACATCAGACACTCGGATCAGTAAGAGAGATCTGCTCCTAAACAAACTGTACACCATCAAGATGGCCGACAACGAAACAGCAGCCCAGCTCCACGCACGAATCCAAGAATTGATGAACGGTCTTCACACTATAGGTCACAAGGTCGAAAACCGTGACCTAATAAGGTATGCCTTAAATGCTTTCCCTAGAAATACCTTGTGGGCATCTATGGTAGATGCATACAAGGTTTCAAGGGATCTCTCTAAAATTAAATTAGATGAATTGTTTTCCGAATTAGAACTTCATGAACAGACTAACTGCAATATGGCCGAGAAAGGTATTGCCTTTGTTGCAGGAAAAGCTGGAAGGACAACAAAGAAAAAGCCACAACTTGAACCCGAGTCTAACTCAGACTCAGACTCAGAAGACGAAGAAGGAGATCGACCGAAGCTGGTCCGATTGGCCCGAAGCTACTATAAAGAGTTAAAGAACCAAACCAACAGAAGGAAGGCCAACCGAAGAAAGGGCGAACCAGCTGAACCCACAAATGACAAAAACAAGCCCAACGTAACCTGCTACGAGTGCAAGAAGAAGGGCCACTACAAGACGGAGTGTCCAAACCTGAAGGAGACCAAAAAGACAAGAAGAAAGAAAGCACTCCAAGCAACCTGGGATGAATCTTCCTCAGAAGAAGAAGAAGAAGCACCCCAATCAAACCTACTAGCCCTGACCGCCTCAGAAGAAGTCGGGACCGAGTCAGAATCTGAACAAGATGACGGCAGACTAACCTTTTCAAAAGACGGCGAAATCAAGGTAAGTGGTTTTAATAGAAATCAATTAAACGAACTTATTTCTTATCTTTCTCGAGATTTGGTGAAAGCCAAACTCCGAGTCGAGTCCCTCCGACAGGAAGTAAAACTCCTGAAAGAGGGAGCTGACTCTAAATCCTTAACCGAGAAAGTTCAAGAAGGAACTCCTGCTCAAGTTGAAAAACTTGAGAAAGAGAACTCCTCCCTGAAAACTCAGGTTAAGGATCTTAGATCAGCCTTAGAACGATTCACCTCTGGTTCCAAGAATCTTGACATGATTCTTGGAAAACAGAAGTTCGTTCTAAATCGATCCGGACTTGGCTATAGAACCAAATCCCGACAAAGATCTTACTTTGCTGTACTGAATCAGTCCAGAGGTAAAATTCAGGCATGGGTACCTAAACTGTACCTGAACAAACCAACTGGATCAAATCAGTATTGGATCCCCAAGAACAAGATTCACATCTTGCCTAATTATTATCGTGGCTTCGGTCCAGGGGGAGACAAATTAAAAACTATTTTTATTGTTAAATAGAATTTAATTCTTGCAATTTGCCTGATTGAGTATTTATTTAATTTCTGCAATTTACCATGCTTAGAAATAGTTAGTATAAGGACTAAACAAACTTAACTGAAATTTGAAAACATAGTATTGGGTGGAGGTGAGATGATAGTACGTTAGGGAAACCAATTCTAATAAGATCAAGTTCACTTGGTCTCTTTAGACTGGTGAAACTAGCCGAAGCTACCGATCCAAAATCCAAATTAGTTAGACCAGAACTTTTTCAAAAATTAATTTTGAAAATGAAATTTCATTAAACGGCTTTGTCAAGGAAAGGGTTGATGATCCAATAAGGCTACGGCCAAAGAAGGCCTAGTGCCTCGCCAAGACCTGGAAGCCAATTTTTGAATTTCAAATTCAAATTACTTTTTGTCAAATTCAAATCTAACACAACTTTCAGTTAAGCTTAGATTCAAACATTCTCTTGCAAAATAAACATAACTGTTTTCAAAAATTAATTTAATGGTTTCAAAATAAATAATAATAATAATAACAAAACCTGTCTCACAAAACCTATAAGGCTAACGTGATTGAAAACCCTAGATTGAGTGAGACAGTAGGATTAAGATTGTAAATTCTTTAATGCCTATATTATGAGTTAATCCTGTAGTTCATAGTCAAACCATGGTCAACATGGTCAAACCATAGTCAACACAGTCAAACTATGGTCAACTTTGTCAAAACCATAGTCAAAACAGTCAAATCTGGTCAAATCTGGTCAAAACCTATCTTTTAGGGTCAAAAACCTGTCCCTAGGGCGCCCAAACCCTTACGGGCGCCCCGAGGCTGGTCAAAAGTAGCTCTCTGCTACTACAGGCTGACCGGGGCGCCCTCAGCAGCCAGGGCGCCCCCATACTGTCCTTCAACGGCAGAAAGCTGCCAAAAGGCAGCCACAGCCCTGTCCAGGGCGCCCTCGCCAGGCGGGGCGCCCTCCCGCTACAGGGCGCCCGAAACTGCACTATAAAAGGGGCTCCATACCCCCTTCTACTCCTCACACTCAAACTTCTTCTTCTCCTCAACTCTCTACCCTCCAAGAGTTCTTGCAACCCTCTCAAGCTCTCATCTTCAACAATACCTCCCCGAGCAACCCGGTATAATTTTTTTAAGTTAAATTTCCTTAAATGCAATTCCTTCATACTTTTTGTAAACGCATATTCCTTCTCTTAGAAGACGCCGACCAAACCAGGCAGAACCCGGTACCCAACCTAGTCCTAATCCTAGGTTTCCAAATTTAGAACTATGTAATAAGTTCGCTCGTACGACCTATAAACCTATCAAGATGAGCTACTTGAATAGACAATTTTTCACCCAATCCTGTCCTTTAGCAATGAACGTTATAAACTTCTACCAACTTGACAATCTAGTATTCTGCACCTATTCAATCAACACATCCTTATGTGCAGAATTTTACAACAACATAATTAGACAGGATGGTCTCATGTTCGTCACCACTGTCCAAGGAATACCCTTAACTATCACACCTACTCTACTCAACCGATTTCTGGGACTACGAGTCTCACAGTCCACCTTTTGTTGTTACCCACCTAGGGAGCCTCCCTTTGATGCTCCCTACTCTCACATTACCTTAGACATGTTACACTCTTACTTCTTTAGGCAACCCCTAGCCAGACGATTTCAGTCTGTCAAACTACAGGTCCAGGACTATGCTCTATATAAAGTCATAGTCCGATGTATTCTACCATTATCTACTAGAGACGTCACTACTATGCGACCATTCCACGCCTTTCTCCTGTATGCCTTGATTCATCAGCTAGACATCGACATAGGACTTCACATGTTTCATGCTATCCTACATGCATCCAGTGTTACCACGCAAGGGCGAGTACGCACACCCTACTGCCACATTATCACGTCCATATTACATCACCACGGTCAGAACATCACCGAGGGAGAGATGGCTGAGTTGACTGATTACGACGAGATAGGATATAGAAACTTCTCCCTAACTGGTATAGAGGTTTCCGGTACCGGGGTCTTGTCTTGGAGACGTCAGAGAGCAGCTCCTCCGATCGACTCAGATGAGGAGGTCGATGTTGATGTTGGAGATATAGCAGCAGCAGCCGGAGCACACATAGACGAGCCTCCACCACCGACTCTCTACCAGCACCTCACACAGATACAGACGGAGATCCACAGCCTCCGAGAGGAGGTCGAGGCCTATCACATCGAGGAGATGGACGCTCGTAGAGCCGATCGAGAAGTGGCTGATGCGAGATACATTGAGATGGTGGCACGATTCGATTCATGGCAGCCCGGCCCATCTGACCACCCTGGGCCTTCTTCATAGCTAGTCTATTTCTGCATTGTACTAAGTAACCAAAACATGACTTATGTTTGACGCTACTGCACCTCTGTTTGACTAGGTAACCTATTCTGTTTGACTACTTGAGTATCTGAGGTAGGATTGTGCTCTGTAGAATAGAATAACTCTGCTTTTGATTTTTTTTCTTTACTTAAATTTAAAAATCAGTTTCTAAAAGAATTTTGAAAAACTGTTGTTTTTCAGTTTTAAAAATCTTTTCGGACTTAGTTTTTTTTCAAAACTACCCCCTTCAAAACTAGGGCTTTTTTGCAAATGGACTTAGCCTAGGCCCTAACCCTAGAACTGCATGCACCTATAGACTTAGATGTCAGCATCTCACAAGCACCTTAGGATACTTTTGATTGATAACCTAGAAAGGGTTGAGATGCTTAGGTCTTTGCCTTAATTCCAGATGTTTTAAGTCAGTGCATCTGCAGTAATTGGGGCACTAAATACAACTTACACAGCAATCAAGTTAAGTATCAAGTTTAGAAAATCTAACTTGAACAGAAACACTTAACTTGACTAACTCTAGCAAAAGCTACTGTTTATAACAGTTAGTGAGTAGCTAATTAGGTTAGACAGGTCCCTACAAGAGAAAATCAACTGATTTGGTTAAAGTCTTGGTTCAGTACAGTAAAATCTGAAAATGTTTTCCCTTATGAACATTATTTCCATTATGCAATTTAATTTCTGCTATCTTTATCTGCTTTTTGATATATGGCAAAGGGGGAGAGATAGAAAAGGAGAGAGTTTAAAAATAAAAATTTTACATTTCTTAAAAACTCTATTCTTTATTCAAAAAGTATCAAGTTTCAAAACAGCACTTAAGCGCTTAGTTTTTCAAAATACAAGCTTGTCAAAATTTTCTTACTCAAGCTTGTCAAAATTTTCTTACTCAAGCTTTTCAAAATTTTCTTACTCAAGCTTGTCAAAATTTTCTTACTTAAGCTTGTCAAAATTTTCTTACTTAAGCCTTTCAAAATTTTCTTACTTAAGCTTGTCAAAATTTTCTTACTTAAGCCTTTCAAAATTTCTTACTTAAGCTTGTCAAAATTTTCTTACTTAAGCCTTTCAAAATTTTCCAAGTACTTAAGCCCTTCAAAATTTTCTAAGTAAGTACTTAAGCTTTTTCAAAAATTTTCTAAGTACTTAAGCTTCTCAAAAATTTACTAAGTACTAGAGCTTGTCAAAAATTTAAGTTTTTTTGTACTTAAGTTAAAACTTTCAAAAACCTTTTGAGTACCTTAAAACTTAAAGACTTCAAAATTTTTTCAAAGTACTCTAAACTCATGCTTTCAAAAACTCTGCTATGTACTTTTAAAACCTTAAGTTGTCAAAAGATTTCCAAGTACCTAAACTTAAGTTTTCAAAAGTGCAAAAATCAGTTTTTACAAAAGCCTTCTGTTGAAAAAAATTCTAAGTAAAAATTTTCCCTTAAACTTAGAACCCCACGAATTTTTGAAAAATCTAGGGGGGAATCCTTCCAGGGGGAGGGAACAAAACTTAGTGTTTTTACATGCTTTGATTAAACTTAACTTTTTGAACTAAGGTTGTCATAAATCAAAAAGGGGGAGATTGTTGGTGCAGAAAGTACTAAAGTTAAACCTGTGTTTTGATAATGGCAACAGGGTTCAAAAGTTAAGTATTACTTATTGTCTAACAAGTTACTCTAGTGTGCAGAGCAAAAAGTCCTAGCGAAGGACTGCTAGGCACTGGCGAAGGAATGCCAGAGCAAAAAGTCCTAGCGAAGGACTGCTAGGCACTGGCGAAGGAATGCCAGAGCAAAAAGCCCTAGTGAAGGAATACTAGGCACTGAGGAAGGAATGCCAGGGTAAAAGCCCTAGTGAAGGACTGCTAGGCACTGGCAAAGGAATGCCAGGGACTAAAGCCCTAGCGAAGGACTGCTAGGCAACGGGCGAAGGACAGCTCGGTATCCAAGACCTGGCAAAGGACCGCCGGGCAAAAGTCCAACCAGAGGAGCGGTTGGCATCAGGTACATTCTCCTGAGAGGAGTAGGTGAGGACGCGTTCCCCGTTGAGGGAACAGTAGGCGTCGGTTCGACCTAGGGCTCCATTTTGGAGGCCCAAAGTCAGAACCAAGACAGCTAAGGCTGTATAAACATAATACACTATTGTTTTATATTGTTTTGGACTAACCCTGGATGCAGGACCAAAGGAACGTGAGTCTGCAGCTCAGAATGCCCAAAGGAGAGAGGCAAGTAGCTGAGCAGGGCACCCTCAGTGTCCTGGGCGCCCCCAGGGGCAACACAAAACAAGCGAAGCAACAAAGAGTTCGGCTAACCACTGGTCGGGGCGCCCCCAGCAGCCAGGGCGCCCCCAGCAGCCAGGGCGCCCCGAACGCCCAGGGTGCCCTCAGTGCCCAGGGCGCCCTCAATGCCCAGGGCACCCCGCGCCTACGCCAGCGAAGCCGATTACACTTATCCAGCCGAGAAGCCCGCGCTGAAGGAGTCAAGCAGGGCGCCCCCAGCGTCCAGGGCGCCCCCAGTATCAAACCTCATCCCTATTCGAGTGGGATAGAGGTTGACCGAGCGAAGCTCGGATCACGTGACACGTGGGGGGGCGCCCCCGACGTCCAGGGCGCCCCGAGGTGCTATAAATAGCACCCAACGCCCAGGCTTTCAGCAACAACTTCGATTCAACGCTTTTACGCTCTTCAGCTCTCGCGACTAGCTCCGGAAACCTCCCAACTCGAGCCGACGACGTCCCGCTGCTCCGAAAAAGACTACCTACTTCGGACGTTGGTAAAAGAAGAGCTTTTCATTCTGTTAAGTTTACTGTGCTATATTTGTAACTCAAATACTATAAACTGATTTGCGAACTTATAGAATTGCCCGCAGAAAACGGTCAACGACCGTGGGCCTTGGAGTAGGAGTCGACCTAGGCTCCGAACCAAGTAAAAATCACTGTGTTTGCGTGTTTTGTTTTTTATCTTCCGCTGTGCAAATTCTCTATCTTAAATCCGAACGTTTTCCGATATTCACCCCCCCTCTAACGGTTCTCTCGATCCAACAGCTAACTGGGTTAGACAGGACCCGAACAAGACCGGTTTAATTTGGTATGGTTTTTTTTCTCTTCTTGAGTTGATTATAGTTGGTTCAATACAGACTTCCAATTTTTTTTAAACCTAGCTCTAATTCAAAATTTACTTGCAATAATGGTTATTAATTTTTTTTTGATATATGGCAAAGGGGAGAGAAAGGAGAAAAGAGAGAGGAAAATAGAAAAAAAATTCCAACTTTTTTTTTAATAATTTTTTCTTCTTCAAAAAGCAAAGTAAAATGTCTAAGTGCTTCAAAATTTTGTTTAAGTGCTTCAAAATTGTTATCTAAGTGTCTCAAATTTTTTAAGTGCTTCAAAAATTTTTAAGTACTTCGAAATTTTCTTCTGAGTTTTAAGTGATTTCAAAGTGTTTCAAAACATTCGTAGAGTATTTTTTTCTAAGTAAAATTTTCCTTGGGAAACAAAGTTTGTCTGAGCAAAAACCTTTTGAAATTTTTGGCAAATGTTTCTAAGTAAAGTTTTTACTAGAGAACAAATTTTGGCAAAAACTTGTTTAAAAATTCCTTAAAGAATTTTTCAAATAAAAATATTTTTTTTGCACAAAGTGCTTTCAAGCAAATTGTTAAGTGTACAAAAAGTTTCCCCAAGTAAAAATTCTCAAAATTTAGTTTCAAAATTCTTTTTACAAAGTAAAAATCACTGTGTTTGCGTGTTTTGTTTTTTATCTTCCACTGTGCAAATTCTCTATCTTAAATCCGAACATTTTCCGATATTCACCCCCCTCTAACGGTTCTCTCGATCCAACAGCTAACTGGGTTAGACAGGACCCGAACAAGACCGGTTTAATTTGGTATGGTTTTTTTTCTCTTCTTGAGTTGATTATAGTTGGTTCAATACAGACTTCCAATTTTTTTTAAACCTAGCTCTAATTCAAAATTTACTTGCAATAATGGTTATTAATTTTTTTTTGATATATGGCAAAGGGGGAGAGAAAGGAGAAAAGAGAGAGGAAAATAGAAAAAAAATTCCAACTTTTTTTTTAATAATTTTTTCTTCTTCAAAAAGCAAAGTAAAATGTCTAAGTGCTTCAAAATTTTGTTTAAGTGCTTCAAAATTGTTATCTAAGTGTCTCAAATTTTTTAAGTGCTTCAAAAATTTTTAAGTACTTCGAAATTTTCTTCTGAGTTTTAAGTGATTTCAAAGTGTTTCAAAACATTCGTAGAGTATTTTTTTCTAAGTAAAATTTTCCTTGGGAAACAAAGTTTGTCTGAGCAAAAACCTTTTGAAATTTTTGGCAAATGTTTCTAAGTAAAGTTTTTACTAGAGAACAAATTTTGGCAAAAACTTGTTTAAAAATTCCTTAAAGAATTTTTCAAATAAAAATATTTTTTTTGCACAAAGTGCTTTCAAGCAAATTGTTAAGTGTACAAAAAGTTTTCCCAAGTAAAAATTCTCAAAATTTAGTTTCAAAATTCTTTTTACAAAGTTTTCTAAGTAAAAAGTTTTCATAAATAAAATTTAGGCTTACAAAACTTTTCCAAAAAAGTGTCTAAGTTGTTTGAGTGCAAATGCTTTTGCTCAATGTTGAAAAATAATTAGTCAAACTTAAAGCACTTAGAAGGGTTACAAAAACCCCGCATATCATTGAAAGGTTCAGGGGGAGAATGTTTATTTCAAAGGGAGATAATTGAAATTTCATAAGATGCTTTTTGTTGTTAGATATACTATAAAATGCTTTTTAACTTAACTTTTTTAAACCGTGTTGCCATAAATCAAAAAGGGGGAGATTGTTGGTGCCGGAAGCACCAAAGTCAAACCTATGTTTTGATAATGGCAAAGGGTTCAGAAGTTAAGGTTGTGTTATGATCAAACAATGCTAATCAAGTGTGCAAGTAAAGTCCTAGGTACACTAGGCACTAAGTCCTGGACGCGGGCTGAGCAACTAAGTCCTAACATAAGGTTGGGCACTAAGACCTGGTGAGTGAAGCTGGGCACTAAGACCTAGTCGGGGACTGGGCACCGAAGACCTAGTGAGTGAAGTTGGGCACGAAGACCTGGTGAGTGAAGCTGGGCACTAAGACTTGGTGAGTGAAGTTGGGTAAAAGTCCAACCGGAGGAGTCGGTTGGTAAACAGGTAAATTCTCTCAAGAGGAGTAGGTGAGGATGCGTTCCCTGTAGGAGGGAACATTAGGCGTCGGTTTGACCTAGGGTTCCATTTGGGAAGCCCAAAGTCAGAACCAAGATAGCTCAGGCTGTAAAACATGGTTTAATCTTATCATTTATATGCTTCTTGTGTTTTGGAACTAACCCTGATTGTAGGAATGAAGGAATGAAGGTTTCTGCATTCAGGTGCCTCACTAGGCTAGGTGCCTGTGTTGAGATAGGCGCCCCAGCCAAAGAGGGATTCCAGTCATTCGAAGCAAACTGCCACGCAAGCCTCAGGACCAAGTCATTGAGGCACCTGTGTTAACATAGACACCCTAGTTAACTCAGGTGCCCCAGTTGAAGGGATAAGCGCTGGCCAAGTCTACGGATTGAAGTTCTCGCAAGACAAGCCACGTGTCAGGGGCCCCCTTCAACACAGGCGCCCCTGTTAACGCTATATAAAGGGGTTCACCCCCAAGGCTTCGAAATGAATTGCTTCCGACACTTTCGTTCAAGCGCTACACTCTGACAAGCTCCATACTCGCGACTTAAGCGCAAATGATGACCTGCTGCTCCAAACTTCCAACTTCTCCGGTCATCGATAAAAGTTCAATTTTTTAAGTGCTATAATTCTTTTTAAATTCTATATTTGTACTCAATTTGTAATCACTTTTACAAAAATATAGAATTGCCCATCGTAAACGGTCAAGGACCGTGGGCCCTGGAGTAGGAGCTGACTGTGACTCCGAACCAAGTAAAAACAAAATATGTTAGCGATTGTTTTTGCTTTTTCCGCTGCGCAATTACTCTCTTTATTTACGAAAATTTAACGATTGATATTCACCCCCCTCTATCGATTCAATCCGATCCCACAGGGTGCTCCAAAAGGACTAGATGAATTATGGAGTGTGCCAAAGGATGTGGAGACAAATTTAAGTCTTAATCCTAGGGATTTGGCACATTAAAAGAAAGGTATCATGCAAAAATATGATAATGGATCCATATTGCATGAAATTGGTTCTTAATGTGGAGATGTCGTATAAACCAATACTAAGGATGCATTGTGAGTGGGGATGAGAGGATACATCAAGGAGAGATCAAAACTAGGACTTTAGGTCAAGGTTCAATTGAACCATTTAGATAGTTTTGAGTTTCGTGTTAATCTTGGAATTGGTGATAGATACATGTGTGAATGTATTTTTCCCAAGTAGACATGGGTACCACAAACCTCTCCATAAAATTTGAGAATTTTTGGAGATTTGTGGAGTTTCTGGTGCATCTCTGAAGTTGGGTCAGAAATGTTGAAATATAGGGTACAGTCGACTGATGCAGAGGCAGTCGACTGGTCCAGTTCGAATCAGAAACTAGGATATTCAATACAGTAGTCAACTGATTCCCCATCAGTCGACTGATCTTTCTATTTAGTTCATGTAACACCCGTTTTTTTTTTCTTTTTCATAAAGCGGCGTTACGTTAACATACTTAGGGCATGTAGACATCATAATGCAGCAGAAACCTTTAACTTACACCTACATGCACTTACTACCCTTCCTAACATCATAACATGGGAATTTGGCATATTAAATTTATAATTAGCATCATATTTCATATCATACTGGGCATCATGTCATATCTAGCATCATGTCATACTTAGCATCATGTCATACTTAGCATCATGTCATAGAGTCATATTCAAGCCCATAATAGTAAAGGTAAAGTTCTATCGTAAGACAAGCAAACATATGGTCTCTTGGCCAAGTCACTATCACACACATGCTTTAATGCCCTCCTGCTGCTTCCTTACTGTCCCCTTGCGTGATCTGCAGTATAAGAAAATAAGACTATAAGCACACAGGCTTAGTAAGACTCTTTCCTACTCACTAAAACCATTCATCATTTAATCATGAGCACATAAGACATTAACATACTTAGTGCTTTACTTAGAACATAAGTCTTTTCATCACTTAGCATACATTCGTCATGGCATGAACATAACTTAATCACCTTCGTAGCATGGCATAAACATAACCATAAAACATTCATGGCATGGCATAATACTTGGCATAGACATCGACATCGTAAACATTCATAGCATGGCATAATACTTGGCATAGACATAGACATAATAAACATAACCTCATAAACATTCTTAGCATGAACCTAAATAAAATCATGGCATCCTAACTTAGCACATCGTAATTAAATCATGGCATCATTACTAGCATGAACATAAATAAAATCATGGCATCCTAACTTAGCATAAACATAATTAAATCATGGCATCCTAACTAGTATAAACATAAGTAAATCATGGCATCCTAAACTAACATAAACATAAATAAAATCATGGTATTTTAACTTAGCATAAACATAAATAAATCATGGCATCCTAAACTAGCATAGACATAAATAAATCATGGCATCCTAAACTAGCATAAACATAAATAAATCATGGCATCCTAAACTAGCATAGACATAAATAAAATCATGGCATTTTAACTTAGCATAAACATAAATAAATCATGGCATTCTAACTTAGCATAAACACAATTAAATCATGACATCATATATTAACATAAACATACATAAAATCATTTGCATAAACATACCTTGCATAAACTTACTTTGCATAATATTCTTATCATAAATATAATGCATAACATGGATGGATGCATGTGGCAATTGCATATATATATATAATGATGCTTAATCTTTAAAAACATGCTTTTAAATACTTTAACATAATCATATCATTCATTGGGCCCTGGCTTATACCACATTCATTCATCATATGTGTGCATTCCTAAGTAAATACGAGGTAGCTAATCTCGACCTACTAGGGTAAGGACAGCTTCATCGGTAGTCCCGAACCGTAAGGACAGCTTCATCGGTAGTCCCGAACTGTGGACAGCTTCATCGATAGTCCAGAACCGTGGACCTTACTTAGGTCCGGTACAAGCCCATAAAATAAAATAAAATGCTTTCACATGCTTTCTCATTCATCATCATTCATAGCATATTCATTCATTCATCATACTTAACATCATCATTATGCCTTAAAGGCATCATCATTCATAGCATATTCCTTCATTCATCATACTTAAACTTCATTCATCATTTTCATTCTTTGACATGGCATATGTACATATCATTCATAAAGCATGACATACATAAAATTTATTCATAAACATGGCATACCTTCATATCATTCATAAGACATGGCATACATACATATTATTCATAAAACATGGCATACATACATATCATTCATAGATCATGGCACATGTCTTAAACATTTATGACCTAATCATATAATTCATGACATATAAACTAATGGTTTGGTTAACATAAAAATTCTTCCGTCTTACTTAAACATACCTCTTAGTAACCTATACACAAGCATCTTGGTAGGTTTAACCCAACCCTAGCCCTAGGTTATGTCCTTGGCCGAAAGTCCCCAAGGAACCCTAGGTCCATGAGCCTTCACATAACTTCCCAAACAACATCTCATACACATATACTAGGCCATAGGAACCCTTTGATTCCATACTTAAGGCCAACCCAAATCCTTTAACCCAAATCTTGCTCTTGGCTGAAACTTCAAGGTCATGGGGCATGGAAAAATTTCCAATAAAACCCCAAATCAATTGTTAAACACCAACCATACCTTACCATAGGGCCATTGGGGCCCTTACTTGAAATAAATCCTAACTTTCCACCCTATTAGGGTACTTGGCCAAAACCTATAGGGTCTCAAGGCCATGTGAAACATTCACATAAACACCCTCCATCTCTCTTATATCATGTTAATACATCAAACTCATACTTGGGGTTTTAGACCCAACTCCACCCATGGGGTCTTGTTGTTGGCCGAAACCCTAGGGTGTCCTAGGGTACCCCAAAAATTCACAAAAATTATATTTAATCTCTAAACATCATAAGAGAACATTAAACAACATTATCAAGATTTTTAGCATCATTTTTGACCCTAAACTTCTAGTGGCCGAAACCCCTAGGGTATCCTAGGGTTCTTGGTTTTCTTTTCTTGTTTCTTTTAACATCAAATCCCAAAAATCAACCAACATATCATGCTAAAAACATAAGGAACTATTATACCACAGGTGAGGGAGTCTTACCTTGGTTGATCTTGATTTCTAAACCTTAAAAGAGAAGGAAATGATAAGATCTTTGGACCCTTGAACCCCCTTGTCCTTGTATCCTTAGAAAACCCTTAGATCTTGGAGATGAGACCTTCTTGTGGAGTTTTTCCAAGGGAAACTCTCCTTGTGGTGTTCGGCTAGGATGAGGGAAGGAGGAGGAAGAAAATGCAAATTGATGGAAGGAAGAGGTAACTCCCAAACCCCCCTCTTTATAACTCATTAAGAAGGTAAATGAAGAGTCTCTCCATGACCTTTCATCTTCTTCTAAGCCTTAACCAATATCCACTTCATTCCCTCATAACATTCCCTTGCTAGGTGAGTTGGTTAGAGCATACATGGTTGTACAAGAGGTCCAAGGTTCAATCCTTGGTAGATGCACAATTTTTTTTCCCACTTATTTTCTTTTATTTTCCTAGTATTTTCGAAAATCCCTTAAAAATTCCCCCATAATTATGTTAATATTTCTCATTAAAATCCCTTTATATTTATATAAATTTTCACCTAAAATCCACCAATAATTATGGTACTAAAAAGCCTATATAAGGCCCATTAGTGCCCTTTTTCCAAATTTAAATGAGAAAACATGGATTTTCTAGGCCAAAGTTCACATTAATATTTCTAGGTTCCCCAGAAAATTATCTAGACATGCTTAATATTTTAAGAAAATATTAAGAGATTTTTTTGGGTCGTTACAATACCCCATACCTCGTGAAAGTTCGTCCTCGAACTTAGAATAGCTCCGGGTACTTGCGCCTCATTTCGTCCTCGCGTTCCCAGGTAGCTTCTTCGAACCGCTGACTTTGCCATAGGACCTTGACTAAGGGTACCTCCTTATTCCTCAGGTAGCTCCGGGTAACATCATCATTGTCAGACAAGAGAAAAGAGTATCTCTCAGGCTGATGACGTATCCTATCAGATCTGCGAGGAGGTTGGTCTACTTGAACAGCTTGTTGTTCCATAACTTCTTGTGTAACAACCTCATGATCCACAACATCTTGTGGTGCCTGTTCAATGTCCATTAAGGCCTCAGTGCTATCTGTATCTTGAATTTCTTCAAGATGAATTTTACTCCCACTAATTCTTCTAGAAATAAACTCTTTTTCTAGAAAAACGTCATTTCTAGCGACAAACACTTTGCCTAGTGTGGGATTGTAAAAGTAATATCCCTTTGTTTCCTTGGGATATCCTACAAAATAGCACTTATCAGATTTGGGTCCTAGTTTATCTGAGACTTGTCGTCGAACGTAAGCCTCACAACCCTAAATCCTCATAAAAGACATCGTGGGACTCTTCCCAGTCCATATCGTATATGGTGTCTTTATGACGGCCTTTGATGGAGCTCGGTTAAGTGTGAAAAGAGTTGTCTCTAGAGTAAACCCCCAGAAAGAAGTAGGAAGATCTGTCTGACTCATCATCGATCATACCATATCTAATATGGTACGATTTCTCCGCTCGGATACACCATTCCACTGTGGTGTTCCAAGTGGAGTGAGTTGGGATATGATCCCACACTCTGCTAGATGGTCACGAAACTCTTGGCTAAGGTATTCACCACCTCGATCTGATCGAAGCATCTTAATACTTTTGCCAAGTTGGTTTTGTACTTCACTTTTGAATTCTTTGAACTTTTCAAAGGATTCTGACTTGTGTTTCATAAGATACGCATAGTCATATCTACTGATATCATCAGTGAAAGTGATGAAGTATAGATAGCCTCCTCTAGCTGAGACATTGAAAGGGTCATATACATCAGTATGTATGAGTCCTAACAACTCTGTCGCTTTTTCGCCGTGTCCACTAAATGGAGTCTTGGTCATCTTGCCTAAAAGATAAGATTCACATGTCTCATATGATTCAAAATCAAATGAGTCTAGTAATCCATCCTTATGGAACTGAGATAGGCGACTCTCATTTATATGTCCTAAGCGACAATGCCAGAGATATATTTAGTTCAAATCATTTGGTTTGTACTGTTTGGTATTTATGTTATAGATTGGGTTCTCTAGATCTAGAACATAAAGTTCATTCATCAGTGGTGCATTACAATAGAACATATCATTTAACATTACAGAACAACATTTATCCTTTATGATAAATAAAAAACCTTTCTTGTCCAAACAAGATACTGAAATAATGTTCTTAGTTAATGCTGATACATAAAAGCACTCTTCTAGTTCTAAGATAAGCCCAGTGGACAAAGACAAGGAATATGTTCCTATAGCAATAGCAGCAACTCTTGCTCCGTTGCCTACTCGTAGGTCCACTTCGCCCTTTGTCAATGATCTAGCTCTTTGAAGGCCCTGCACATTAGTACAAATGTGAGAAGCACATCCGGTATCTAATACCCAAGAAGAAGAGATAGATAAATTGACTTCTATAACAAAAATACCTGAGGCAGAAGTCTCACTTCTTTTCTTCTTTGCTTCCTCCAGGTAGAGTTTGCAGTTCCTCTTCCAATGTCCGGTCTCACCACAATGGAAGCAGGTCCCTTCCTTAGGCACTTTGCTTTTGGCCTTGGGTGCATTAGAGTTGGTCTTGCCTTTGGCTTGGGTCTTACCCTTACCTTTAGGCTTCCACTTGCATTTGCCCTTGTTTACCATTAGTACATTACTGGTCTTGGTTTTCTTGAGATTGGGTTCAGCAGTTCTCAACATGCTGAGCATCTCAGGCAAAGGTTTGTCAATTTCATTCATGTTGTAGCTCATGACAAATTGATTATACCCATCCGGCAACGATTGCAGGATAAGGTCTGTTGCCAATTCTTGGCCCAGTGGGAATCCTAGTCTTTCAAGGTTCTCCACATACCCAATCATCTTGAGTACGTGAGTTCCTACAGGAGTTCCCTCTTGCATCTTGCATGCAAATAGGGCTTTGGACACCTCGAACCGCTCGTGCCTAGCTTGCCCTTGATATAGTTGTTTAGATGCTCAACCATATCATATGCATTCATGTTCTCGTGTTGCTTCTGAAGCTCAGAGTTCATGGTGGCAAGCATGAGGCATGATACAGCAAGTGCATCATCCTGATGCTTCTTGTAAGCATCCTTTTCAGCACGGGTGGCGGCAGCAACGGGTGCTTCTGGAAGGGGTTGTTCTAGGACGTACAGTTTTCATTCTTGTTTGAGGACTATCCTCAAATTTCTGTACCAGTCTAGGAAATTAGCTCCGTTGAGCTTATCCTTCTCAAGGACAGATCGTAGAGAGAGAGTATTTGACGTGTTAGACGACATGGTGATCTACAACAATACAACATGCAGAAATAAGTATCATATCTACATCATTCAATTAGGCCTTTAATTAAATGATTCTCCCACTAAATCGTAGAGCTTTTGTAGGGGCTAGTCATGGATGTAGGCAAACTTAATTTGCCCCACACTACTAGCTTCAAACCAAATAGCGACTACATTTATGTAGAACAAGATCCATATTATACTTCATCTTGAGTTAGCTTTGGCTAATCGCCCAAGACTTGATATAACTAGGTAGACAACATTTTACCAATTACATCGTATGCAACTCTTGAAAAGGGTTAAGATTCACATTACACATCATCTTGAGTTAGCTTTGGCTAATCGCCCAAAACTCAGTATAATTTTCCTCTTACCCAATTTTCCCAACTTTTGGGATATGCCTCTAAGTTTCTCAATCCAATTGAGGTGACTTAATTAAGTCTCACCCCAAGTTCGATAGCGGGACATCACAATTGTCCTCTCGCACTCTACCAAGATAAAATGTGTTGCTTTGCTTTGGCAAACCCAACAACAAATGATCGAAATAATTTATGAGTACCGAACCTTGGTAGGCATATTGAGTTGACTTAATTAAGATAAACATCTAAGCATGCATCACATACACACACATAGCATATATCAACATATAAGCAAGAAAACGTGACATGGTTATGGCCCGTATACTACGATCTTCTCAAGCCAATGAGAGGATCGATGGTCAACCTAAGGATAACATCTTCTTCAAGAGCATCCTCCGGTCATCATGTGTGGTTGGCATCCTCCTTGTACCTTCACTCTTTAATGGACACTCCATTCCTCTTTTGTACATTACAATGTAGGAAAACTCGAGTTACATTCGAGTCTAAATCTAATTTTACAATTAGGAAGAATAGAGACAAGGCACGACACACAGGCCGTATTATGAATTACAACATGCACACACACACATACATCCAATCACATTAGGGTTAAGGCCATAACCATTCACCATGTCATCAATCATATACAATAGATTTAGGACATTGATTTTATTATGAGTGCAAAAACAAAATTAGCCGCTTGAGCAGAAACTCATGGCGGGTTCTCCCTACGCCAAAACACAAAAACGCAGCGGAAACAAGAACCCATGAGCGATCCATGTGAAAGAAAACTCGTACAAAGTTTATCTATCTAATAGATCTATCTACAGTGTATACCTTTGGAGCGTGCCCTTTGCTTATCCCGCTCGTCCAAGATGCGCCAGATCTCTTGCACGTTCAAGCGTCCGTGCCTCTATTCGTATCCACACGGACATAATCTCTCAACTTAAGGAGAGCTACCTTAGTTGTGCTAGCAACTTGAGGTAGCTCGCAGAACACCAAGAACCCTACAATAGAGTTTCGGCCAAAAGAGGAAGATGAGGGAGGGAAGAAGAAAAGGGAAGAAGAAGATCTCATCCAAAGTCACAAGACCCTCTTTTATAATCATCCCATGAATATGAAGAGGTTTGTGTCTCTTTGGCTTCCTTCATTAATACCAATAAAGAGCACATCTTTTCATGTGGCTCTTTATCTTTTCCTATGCAAGAAAAGAATCTTTTCATCCAATGAAGAGAGACTTTTCTCTTTCCTTCATGCAACTCCGACCGGGCCTCTCGGGCTTCTGACTCGGTCTCCCGACCAAGTCTCCTGAGCTCCGAGCTCCCGACCCATCTGCCGAGTGCCGAGCTCCCGACCCATCTGTCAAGCTCCCAGCTCAGTCTGTCGAGTGCCGACCCAATCTGTCGAGCTCCCAGCCCAGTCTGCTGAGTGCCGACCCAGTCTGCCGAGTGCCGACCCAGTCTGCCGAGCTCCCAGCCCAGTCTGCCGAGTGCCGAGCTCCCGACCCGCACTCTTGAGTTCCCAACTCGAGCTCCCGAACTAACCTCCCGAGTTCCCAACTCGGGCTCAGATTTCCTGAGTTCCCAACTCGGGCTCATGTCTCCCGAGTTCCCAACTCGGGCTCAGATCAGCCGATCAGATTTCCTGAAGTATCGTGTCTTTAGTGTGTGACCCAATAGGTTCTCGTGACGTTGGCAATGCGCCTAAACATTTTAGACACATAAGCAATGAGCGACATCTAGCAATGCATCATTGTTACCCAAGTAACAAGAAAAGTCGAGATCCGACTAAACCTCCGTGACTATGATAATGTATGACCTTGTTCTTCTATCCTTGATATCTAGATTGACCAATGAGGCATAGACCGTGTCATCCTCAGTCAATCTTGTGTTTCTTGATCCTCGAGTAGACTCACTCAAACAAATGAGCTCAATATCTCATATTGACTCATTCGAGAATGGTCATGCATTTTAGCAGTCCTACTCGATCAAGGGGCCCACAGATATCACTCCCGTCATATGGGAGGGATAGATCTCATCTACATCACTCACATCCCTCCGCATAATTCATTACATACCCAGTGATCGCCTTTATAGTCCACCCTGTTACGGGTGACGTTTGACGATACCAAAGTACATAACTCCTTATGTAGGGAACCGTAGTGACTTCAGGTCTAAGGACTATTCATACTAATAGTCACATGAGAAAGTTTATGACACTCATATGACAATCTATGAAACTTTCTCATGGCGGGTCAATTCAGTACACATTCTCCAATGTATACCCATGTGTCAACTTGATATCACATATCCATGACTTGTGAGCTCAAGTCATCAGTTGACATACATGCTAGTCTTCATGCATTAATATTGTCCTTGAATATTAATGCTCGACTAGGAATAGTTTAGTGTAGTGTTCTCTACATCATCTCACTATCAATTCAACCAATCGATATGATGTAGATAAGAACCTACTATACAAGGACATTATTATACTTAGTTATTTGACACAAATACAAAGTAAGTATAATAACCAAACATGCCTTTAATAATGATAGAATATGATACAAAATGTCCCTAGTCAATCATCACATAATTGGCTCTAGGGCTCCTACTAACATTAGGATGATAATCCATCTTCAATTGTAATTTCTGGATAGCCTCCTCGAATACTACATTATGACAACTATCACTGTTGATGTTCATCTTGCAAACTATATCAACAACGGTGTAGGTAGTATGAAAAAATATTAGTTCTTAACTACTCATCTCCTAAATCGTCTTTGGGAGTCAGCATATATTGATTCATCAATTGTTGTTATCTCTTCTTTTACAGCTTCCTCAATTAGTAAATTTTTACCTTTCAGATCAGCAGGAGCAAATTTCCTCTATTGGTTTATCCTATATCCCTATTCACCAGAACGATAACACCTAATAGGGGCTCTAGAATTAATTGATGGTGGCTGATGCTGTAAAAGATGAGAATCTTGAGGGCGAACTGACCGGCTATTTTGGTCACCTCTACCCACTGGTTTTCGATTCTATTGGTTTTCAACTACAGTGCATGCCGAAAGGCCTCTGAAATTATTCACAACAAATGAAGGCTAAGAATATCTTGCAAGGACTAGTGCAACCCTCCTAAAATATTGAGTCACCATCTGCTCCTCTATATAAGATAAATCGTTCTGGGCAACAAACTAGAAGAACTAATCCATATATTCGTCGACTGATCTCGCGCCCTATCTTAACTCGTGAAGTCGCTGAAATACAAACTTGGGTGTAGGCGAAAGAAAGGAAGTGTTCCTTCATCTTTTTCTTCATTTTCTCCTAATTATTTATTTGGCATTTACCCTGTCTATCTCATGAAGGGCTCCCATCATGTCGATACTCAATCCTTGAGTCTGATGACAATCAACTTCATCTTTATCCGATTTAGCACTTGGTTAAAGTTGAAAATCCACTCCACTTTGTTGATCCAATCAACGAAGGCTTTTGCTTGTAACATATTAGAAATTTCGACAAATCAATCTACAAAATCGAAGTCTCTATAAGGCTCCTCTCAACCTTGACGTTCTGGTATGTAGCCCGATGGTGATACGAGTTCTTGAAGGTAGACTCAGATCCACGATATGAGATCTCACGATCTTTAAGATTTCACTCCACTAGACGCTTAATTAAATATGTGACTTGCCTCTATAAATTCTCAATCGTCATTATGTCATGAATGCTATGACTATGATACTCGGCTTCCTCAATGGGGTTGTTGTGACCACGACTACGATGACCTTCCATGGAATTGATCCGCTCTGATACTAACTGATGCAAAGAGAAACTTGTTCTCTAACTTTTACTAAAGAAAGAAAACTTTATTCAGAATAGAAGGTAATTCCTTAAACAACTAAACATGTGTTTAAATAAACTCTAAATCATAAGACCGAAAGAAAGAAAATAAATCATAATACATAGACCTCAATTCATATCTTATAAAAAGGAAAAGAAATTCTATAAAAATTCATAACATAAATCCTAACAAACGAAATTATTAAAACAAGAAGCTTATATAAATTTTAATCCATAAATATTTGACATCCAAAAATATCCTAAATATAATAAAATAAAAATGACTAAAAATAATAAAATGATGTTCGAAGGTTTTAAAAAGGACCTAAACGGTAGATTTTATATTTGAAACTTGATGATTATATATTTTCATAATAAATATAGATCTTTAAATTCTAGACATAGAAACCTACGTAAATAAAATTTGATTTCAAATCCCAAATGATAAAGTTACAATCCATTAAAAATTAAGTAGTCTTATATTAATCCTACATCACATTTCTCTTTCTTCACTTTCAAATAGGATAACATATATTAAGTCAACGAATGTTTCCTACTCGTAAATAAGAGAACATAACTATTTTAGTTTCCACCTCTAAGGGGGCGTTTGGTTTGTATTTTTCAGTCTGTTTTCCATTTTTATTTTTTTGTAGAAAATGCGATTTTCTGGAAAACATGTTTGGTTTGTATTTTTCAACTTTATTTTCCAGAAAAAAATATAGCGTTTTCTGGAAAATTGGAGAATGAAAAAAAGTCATTTTCCAGAAAAGGGGGCGTTTGGTTTGCATTTTCCAGTCTGTTTTTCATTTTTATTTTCTATAGAAAATGCGGTTTTCTGGAAAACATGTTTGGTTTGCATTTTCCAGCTTTGTTTTCCAGAAAAAAACATAGCGTTTTCTGGAAAACTGGAGAATGAAAAAAAGTCATTTTCCAGAAAATTAGAAAATGCGATTTTCTGAAAAATGAAAATGAAAAATGAAACAAACCAAACGCCCTTTTCTAAAAAATGAAAATGAAAAATGACACAAACCAAACGCCCCCTTATGAACTATTTACTCTCCATCTCTTTATTTTTCATCAACGAACCTTTTCTCATCCTATCCAAACAGAAGGTAAACATCACGTGAGTCTTGTGAAGCGTGGCATGTCGAGATGGTGACATTTTAGTCGACTCAAAATTTACAAATATTGATCTGCTCCAAGTCAACTGCGTCACTGTACTACATACGATCGCCTCCAACAAGCAATCCTAATACCAAAGTTGCCCTTGCGACTTCTCAAAATTCACGACACGCCCCAACACTTTCTGGTTCACTCGCTTGCTTGGCTGCTCTACTTCCACACTCGTCCCGGTCGGGCGAATCGGATCCGGAAATGGAGGGTAATCCTCAGCTCGTCGGGGTAGATCTCTGCTGCGGACAGGCCAAGGTCGGTTCTCCGGCTGCCGAACTTCTTTCCGAGGGCTCTGGCGCCGGTAACAATGACAACGATGACAGGACGCGGGAGGGGAGGGCTGGGAATATGGGCAAGCCGGATCCTGAAGTGTCTCAGCTTGCCGGAGCAATAGGAGCGAGGTATAAGTCCATGCCTCCGGCTCGGCTCCCGATCGCTCGTTCTCCGTGCCTTACGATCCCACCGGGATTTAGTCCCTCCGCCCTGCTCGAATCCCCTGTTTTCCTCACCGACATGAAGGTGCGACACTCTTAACAGTTTTTACTCTTTTACTTTTCCATCTATTTTCCGCTTTATTGTCCGATTTTCGTTTCATTTCGTTAGTGTCGATGATTGGAGGTCCCAATATCAGTATTTTGAGACTTTTGTTTGGCAAGAAGACACATTTGCCTGTTAATGACCTTGAAATAGTTTAAAACGAGGGCCTGAAAGACAAATTCACATTAATCGTCGGGAAATTCTCCACTCATGAAACGACATAAGTGAAATGAGAATATTTTGCCTTTTAAATTGGCTCCATCCGGTGACTCACTGTCAGCATTAACTGAGATATAGGCGTTATTATCTTTTGTGATTTGCGAGACTGCTGTTTTTTATTCCTTTCTGAAAGAAATTACGTAGAAAGCAACGTAGGTGGAATCGCCATTATCCATTATTCGAAATTGATTCTTATTCTCACTTATTCCATTCTGTCTCTTCACCTCTATGCCGGTGTATGCCACATATAATCATGTCATAGTATTCGGTCTGCGGTTTAGCTTGATTGGCATCTGTTACTGCTAATTACCTCCCCATTGTGCCTTCCTGATAAAGTGGCTGCTTTAAAACCAAGGTTTTGTCGCTCCTTGTTTCTGCTTTGTTATATGATTTTTTCCCCCTTTTATGTAGAAAGCAATGTTTGGTGGAGTCACATTATCCATATTTCTAATTTGATTCTTATTCTCACTCCATTACATGCTGTTTCTTCACCTTTATGATGGTGTATGACACATAATCATTTCAAAGTACTTGGTTCACAGTTAGGCTTGATTGGGAATATCTTACTATCGAATACCTCCACATTGAACCTTCCTGATACACTAGTGGCCTTAGAACCAATCTTTACAGAGCAAAAGCAAGAATGTGTGTACAATTCAGAAATTCTAGTTGAGGTATCAATTGGAAAGCATTAATTTGGGCATTGTGTGTGCCAGTTAGAAACTATTTTACTCTTTAGGATGTGCTTTTCTGATGAATTCAAGAAGGAAGAAGATTTTTTTAAAAAGAAGAATTTGGTTGGAGAAGCCAGTAATACAGGTAAGCACACCGAGAAGTTTCCAAATGGAATAAGATGAGTCTTTACTGTTATTTTTTTGATGCATTTTATTGGTTGGTTCTTTATGGATACAAATTTTTTGGTTGCTTTATATTGGATAGAATGTCAGACTAACATAAAAACAGATGTATGGGTGATTGTCACTTTCTTATTCTCAAAACTTCTTTTGGCTGGCTATAATTTTGAGGTGACCTTTCATTTTTTTTAAATATTCTTGAGATCTATTATATATGAGCTTTTAGATTGAGTCTGAAGAACTAGTTTGATAATAGCATGGCAACTTTTGTCTTCATGAATTGAATATAATTGCTTGAATTTTAGTAGTTTCATTGCAAATCATGAAATCCTACAAATTAAAGAGTTTATGGTTGCAATTACACAGGATCTATCAAAAGAAAACACAGATGGAAGTTGGAACAAACTTGTCGATTCATAAAGCTTCTATCTTTTGCATTTCTGTATTAAATCATTTTTTCGGTTCAATAATATAAAATAGGTTAAATGGTTGTCTGCTTTTGGCATTCCTTTTTGCAGGCTGAACCTTCTCCAACTACTGGAACGCTCAATATGTCCTCTATTGTTGGTAAAACTGTTACTTCAGGCACGTCAGCTTCTCCTGTAGGTATTTTGAATCTCAGTACCAGCGATGAAGGGAATGTTGGAGATTCTGAGTTTAGACCCCATGCCAAAGCATCTTATAATCCTGGCTTATCCTCTTTGCGGCCTTTGGTAATTTCCATTTGCTTTTGTGTGAGATAGATCTCTTAGATCCACATATGCGCATTGAGATAGATGACTTTTGGTGAATATGTGCACATCTATATTAATGTGTGATCTTAATGAAAGATTCTGACTATCAGTGATATAATTCTCAATTTTTTATTTCATAATTATCAAAGGTACTATGTTTGGGTATTAATATGGGCATGGTGTATGTATAAACATATACATTTGTGTGTGTGAATACACATGCTATTTAAAATTGTAATAGTTGAAAAAGTAAGTCCGTGAAAATTTGAGGCATTAGTAAAAGGAAAAATACTAATGAGCTCTCCTTTTCTTTAGTCAAATAATCATTTGCTAAAATTGTACTATAAATAATTAGTTCTTATTTAGAGATGTATGAACCGGAGCAATTGATCTTAATCGTTCAGGACGTTGTAAAAGCTTCAACTTCTTGTATTTATTAATTTCATGCTGATTGCTAGAATTTTACTCTTTATTTAGGGAAGAAATCTTATTTCCTGCACCAACTAGTTTAATTTTATACATTTTTTCAGAGTCCTGTGCAACTTCTATTCTAGCCACAGGATGATCAGAAACCTTACAAATTAGTTTCAAACTGTTTAATGTTCTTAAAATTAAGCTCCCATATCTGAATGGAAAATTTGTTGTTGAACTGGAGATACCGGCTGCAAAACCATAGGTTTTTAAACTAAGTAGAATGAAATTTATATAAATACAATAAAAAACACCAAGATTTGTTTTGAGGACATAAAATTTAAAAGAGTTTTAGATGTACAGGATCTATTATTTAGCAATAAAGAGAGATTACAAAGTTTTCATTCATTGTTTTATATGAGGTATCCAGATCTTATAACCCGACTAACCCGACTAATCCTGGGGTCATTTCCGCTCCACATTCCGTCCATCAAGGAAATCTAAGAAAAGCATGGTGGCTCATGACATGGCGCCCCAACTTCACTAGTAGTTCAATAGCAGTTGGTGTGACCCCTGCATGGGAATTGAATGCTAGTTGCTTGGGAAATACACCCTGCCTCTTATCACCACACCAAGCTCAGGAAGGCTACAATGTTTTCATTCATGTGATTACTTTGAGTGGTTAAATTAAGAGGGAAATAAAGCCAATTGAAATGTGCTCCTTTACATTAATGAAAACTTATAATACTAAGAGTGATTAGCCATGTTTTTTTAGGTTACTCTATGCAATGGTAAAAAAAACATCGCATACAAAACGTTAATATACTAATTGTGAGAATCTTGAGGACAATGCATGAGGTTACTAGAAGAAATAAACAAAATGTTACTTTTAACGAGTAAGTAGAATCCATGAAGGCTCTTATTGGTTGAGAACATGGAAATCATTATTGTATCGTCTCTTGTTTCCAAAGTCATCCCCAATCCTGGGGTCGGCATTTTCAATTCCCAATTATTTCAAAATTGAAGCTCTAGACCATAGTTGTGAATCTAAGTTTTGATACTAATCACAGGAAGATCTAGTTGAAAGAACCAAACTTCAAATGTTTTTGTATAGGCAGAATCAACAAGGCTGAAAATCGATAATGAAACATGGAAAAGGGATGAAAACCCCTTGTATAAACAAATATGGAGTTGCTTGGATGGATACGTGGCTGCAAGAATCTGCATGACACAAGAAGATGAGCAACTCACAGCCCTATGCCTCCTAAAAGAGTATACTAGTAATTCTATCTATGGTACAATGAGATAAAAAAGTTAAGATGGTTTACAATTGTTCATAGACTCCACTGTTAAGTGGTAAGAGTTGAAGTTATGAGTGAAAGAAGATGCAAAAACAAACTGAATGAGCTATTGTGAGTATTTCATACGTATAGATGAGCTATATCCATTTGACTCTGCATACTAGGGCAACACGGTTGTTGTAGTTGTACATTTGAAATTTCAATATAAACTATGTGGTGGTTAAGGAAGCAATTAAATTTTGGATTAGTAATGCAAACATAATGTGTAAGGAGAAATTATTTTAATATTAAGAATTTCAGTGAAATGCTATTCATCATCATTACAGCTAATTTTAGTTTACCACTAGCTTTGTTAAAAAGATAAAATAAAAAAAATTAAAGCAGTTCAAAGAGGATGGGATTACTGAGCTTTTACTGACCTGCCTTCCCAATCTCAACTTTAGTGAATTTATTAATGAGAAAATGAATATTACATCTACATTACTTGGCAGCCTTACATTTAAATTATATAATTTATCAATTTCTCTCAACCACAACTGGATCATAATATGCTAGACTTTTCCTTTGCTTTCTGTTTCTTTGTTTAATTACTGTGAACTTAGACTTAATATGATAATTAATTAGTCTTACGAGTTACTTGCAATGCCACTTATTCTGAAGGTCGTTAGCTTAATCCAACGAGTGCATGTGCCACCTATGCAGATTTCTAGTCAACCTCTGGGTCAGGCCAGAGACCTCTCCAAAAAAGAATTGGTTTCAGCTTCAACATCTGTTGAAGGATCCAAATTATCAGCTTTCCCTATAGCTAAAACAGATTTCAGTGAGGTAAAACTGACAAAATGTTCAGTGCAAAATGCAGAGATGTTACAGTCAGATAGCAATGAACCTATACTTGAAAAATCTGCAGAAGATGGTTATAACTGGAGAAAGTATGGGCAGAAACATGTTAAAGGTAGTGAGTATCCTCGGAGCTATTACAAATGCACCCATCCTAATTGCCAGATGAAGAAACAGATAGAACGTTCCCATGATGGACAAATTACTGAAGTAGTTTATAAAGGTCAACATGATCATCCTAGACCTCAGACTAATCGCCGTACATCAACTGCTACTATTATGTCCAACCAAGATGAAGAAAACTCCACTAACTTGTCTTCTTTGATGAGAACCGAAGGTATTTTGTGAGTGAATCATATCTTATTTTGTCAAAACTCTAGTTAATCCCTTGACCTTGGAGCCTACAATTTGCAGACAAGTCAGAAAATGTGCCTTGCCACTTTGTGCAACCAATTGATCCTAACAATGATACTGAGATGTCTCCAGTCTTGATCAGTGAAATTGACGCTGCAAATGGCAGTGGGCAATCTAATAATTGTGATGAGATAGTTGGAGATGATGATCCTGAGTACAAGCGCAGGTTGCCTCTTTAGTTGTTGATACCCAATTGTATCAAATATTCATTTGACATTGCTATGTCCATAAGCAGGAAAATGGAAATTGCGGACGCTGCTTTAATTGGCAAAGTGAACCATGAGCCACGTGTTGTAGTACAAACTATAAGTGAAGTTGATATCCTGGATGATGGATATCGATGGAGGAAGTATGGGCAGAAAGTAGTTAAGGGGAATCCCAATCCAAGGTAGTTTTGACCTTAGTAAACTTTGCTCCTTTCAAAGCTCAAACTATTGATCACTTCTATTTTGCCTGTGTCAGGATTTTTCTGCCCGTTCATAATGAGATTCATTTATGATTTCCATGACTGTTATAATTTGCAAATTTTTTAAGAGAAAAGTTGCTTACCTAAGTATTATTATTCCTCAGAATGTTTTGTTATGTTATCTATTCTTTTAGCTTTTTTTCTTGGCTACTAATGATAAAGAAAGATATTTGAGGAAGACCATGGTTGCAATCAAAGTTTAGATGGCTCCACAGTTTTATATGGACTTACTATTAGTATGGTTGTCTTCGTACATGCATAGGAGACACTACATATATGTTTTATATGTTACCACTGGATGGTCACTAAACTGATGCACCGGTATACAATATATCAGTATGACTGTATGATAAGGTTACTCCATGTCCCTACCTTTTCCCTGTAAGTTCTTATTTCTAATTCAGTTAATAGATATTTACTTGCCACCTTGCAATAAAAATTCATGAAAGCTTTTGTTTTATTTATTCTTTTTGACTAAGTTACTCGTGTTGCATTCAATGTTCTCCTCCTTGTCAAGGTGATATTTTTTTGCTTAAAAAATTGTGTAAATACTTTGTCTTGGGCACTGGAAGTTTGGTACTGTCTACCTTCTGCTTCCATGTGAAAAAAGTGCTCATATATGCCTGAAAATTATATTTGCTAAGCCTCTGCATAAAGGAATTGGACTTTATACACTAAATGCTAACAGAGAGAAAGAATGATTTGTTAGCGAATCTAAAAATTATACACAACATTAATAGGAATATACCAGCCATAAATGACTAAATGTATATTTTACATATATAAAAAAAACTGAATAAGAGTTGCAATAATACAACAATTGTATTTAAAATCAAATTACATTATAGAACCAACTCTTATTTGAACCACATGATCCTTAAAACTTTTGCATGCATGCCTTTATTTAAGAGATTAACTATCATCAATTGTTGTTCAATGACTTTATTTTTCCTTAACACATTCTCTTATGGCTAAATATGTCGATATGTTAATTTGACTACCACTCTTATTATTTTTAGCCGTAAATGCAATAACTTAATTATCACTAGACATTTTTAACGGCGTAGAAATATAATCCACAATTCTAAACTTAAACATAAAACTCTTTAACTGCACACCATGAGAAGTAGCTTCAAAATAAGAGACGGACTCGGCCTCCATAATGGAAGTATCAACAATTGTTTGCTTTCCACTCTTTCTAGATATGGCCCCATCGACAAACATAAATACATAACTAGATGTTGATTTATGTGAATCAATACATCTGGCAAAGTCTAAATCCGAATATCCAATCTTTTCCAATTTTGTAGTTCATTTATACATAAGCATGTAAGTTTTAGTTCCTTGGAAGAATCTCATTATTTTCTTTACCTCCCTCTAATAGTCAATAATTACTTTGATATCTTCTCAACAATGCAATTTTAGCTATTGTTCAAATTTAAGCATACATAAAGCTTCCAATGACCGAAGGATATTGAATGTTTTTCATATCTCTTTCGAGTTCATTCTTTGTGTATTAATCTAAATTGAATTTGTCACCCTTTACAATAGGTGTTATACTTAGTAAAATAATTATTCATCTGAAATCTTTTTAAAATTTTATTGATGTAGGTCTTTTGTGACTGTTGTGAGATGCAGGGGTAATTAGGTCTTTTCTTTCTATCTTGTGCCATTAGGGTTTTGCAGTTTTTCTATATGACATAATTAATATGTCTTTAGAATTGGTCAATTGACTAAGTCCTCATAAACATCTATATATTGTATTCTTCATGCACATAATGAATGATTATTTTTGGGATTATATCTCTTTCTTTTCTATCCAACATGGTATCAGAGCAAATCTCTTCAAAAACCTAATTTTTTTTCCCTACGCCGTCGTAGTTCCCTGCCTTCGTTTCTTCTCTCTGCACAGCGCGAGGACATCGCAGTGGACGCGCCGTAGTTCCCTGCCTTCTTGCCTTCGTTTCTTCTCTCTGCACAGCGCGAGGACATCGCAGTGGACGTGCCGTAGTTCCCTGCTCTTCCTTCGTGACGCGCGAGCACGCTCTTGTTCGCAACGTCGCTGCTCCCGTTCGCAACGTCGCTCTTCCCTCGCGACGCGCGAGCCCAGGCGTCGCTCTTCTCGGCGAGGCTTCTTCTCCGAAGGTTTTCCCTCGCGCGGCGCCGTCCTCTGCTTTTCCAAACCACCCGACGTCGTCCTCGCGCGCACCCAGAACTCCTCGCGCACGCTCGACGCAACCAGGGCTAAGCGATCTTCTTCTCCGGCTGCGTGATCTTCTTCTCTGACTGCTCGACATCGCGAGAAGACTGTCTCTTCTCCTCGACGTGAACTCGACGTCGCCGACTGCTCCTCGTGAACGGCGATCCAAGCCCATCGATCGTCTTCTTCTTCTTCTTGTCCTAAGGACAAAGTTTTTTTTCCCGCCGACGGGTCTCCGACGCCTACGCCGGCGTGTCTGAACAGAAGGACTTGGACTTGGGTCGCAGTTTCTCAGCGGCGGTGGACCTTGTGCGGGCGATCGAGGATCTCAGCGCGTGACCTGCTAGTTGGAAAAAGCTGTGCGTGACCTGCACCTGCTGGTTGAAAAAAGCCTGGTGAAAAAAAAAAGAAGTTTTTTTTATTATTTATTTTATTTTCTCTGCTCGCTGGATCTTCAATTTTCGCCAGTGGAAAAGCTAAGCACACGGTCCATCTCTTCTTGTGGTTTATTATGGCGGACACCTCTGGAGAAAGTTCTGGGATGTCTATAGATCCTTTGACTTCTTCTGGACAAGTACAACCAATTTTCACAATGGCAGGAACCGGAGGACCTGGTCTTCAAATAACCTCGGAAAAATTAACCGAGACAAATTATGCATCATGGGCAGTTGCTGTTGAACTTTATGTTGAAGGCCATGATAAACTTGATATTCTTCACGGGACTAAAGTGAAACCAGAGGAAAAGGACCCCAGTTTTCGTACTTGGAGGCGTGACAATATTCTGGTAATGACTTGGATACTTAATTCTGTTAGCTCTGGCATCAAACAGGTCATTCTTCATAATAGAACAGCTGTTGATATGTGGAGGACACTGGAGCAGATGTATGGACGCAAACATGATATGCTGCGTACTTACCAGATAAGTAGTAAAAATTTTAAACTTGAGCAAGGTTCTATGTCTGTCACAAATTATTTTGCTGCTCTAAAAGGGCTATGGGATGAGTTTGACTACTACAGAATGGACAATTGGATTTCTACTGATGATCATCAGAGATATTTGAAGCTTCTGGAGAATGACAGAATTATTAAGTTTCTTGATGGGCTTCATGCAGAGTTTGAAAATTTAAAAGGGCAAATTCTTAGTATTGATCCTACTCCCTCTCTAGAACAAGTCTACTACAAAATTCTGAGTGAGGAAGGCAGGAGAAGGACCATGAACAATAAAGGTAATATCTCTGCAGCAAGTACTCCAATTGGAGAGACATCTGCTTTTGTCGGTTCTTCTAACAAGCTCAAGTCTGGGGGAACAAAAGGAAAAGGTGGAAAATATTGTCGGCACTGCAAGAGGACTAATCATGATTCAGATTTTTGTTGGGAGAAATATCCAGAAAAAAAACCTGAAAAATTCAAATACAGTGACAAGAAGGCGCTTAGTCGTGGAAATATTGCTGCCCAGAAATTAGCGGATGGGGAGACTACTGATTCTTCGGTACCTTCTAATATTAAGTTGTCATCTGCTGATATTGCTAATCTTCAGGACCTTTTATCACGGCTTCAGACCTCATCCTCTGTCTCTACTAATTCGTCTCAAGCGCACACAGGTATTCGTGACCTGGAGTTAAGTATTGCTGGGTCAAGATCTTATAGCCCCTGGGTTATTGACTCTGGAGCTACAGATCATATGACAAATCTTGCTAATTCCTTTATTTCTTACTCTTTGTCTTCTGGGCAGGATAAAGTGACTATTGCTGATGGCACCAAAGCCACTGTTGCTGGTAAAGGTTCCATACAACTGGCAGATCACTTTATCCTATCCTCTGCACTTCATGTTCCTTCCATTTCTCTTAATTTACTTTCTGTTAGTAGTATTACTAAACAACTACACTGCTCAGTAACTTTTTTCCCGGATCATTGTGTCTTTCAGGATCTCGAGACCAAGCAAACGATTGGGACTGGCCGTGAAGTAGGAGGTCTTTATTACTATCATCTTGGAACAACATCTGCTCTGAAGTCTACAGCTCAGTGTTCAGAAAATAAACATCAAGAAATCTTATTATGACATTCTCGTTTGGGACATTTATCTTTTCGATCCTTGAAGGTTCTATTTCCTAGTCTCTTCTCCTCTGTTTCTCTTGAGTCTCTTCAATGTGAAGTTTGTCAGTTATCTAAACATTGTAGAACTCATTTTTCTGAGTCCATGAATAAAAGTTCGTCTCCGTTTGACCTTGTTCATTCAGATGTGTGGGGTCCCTCTCCTGTGCCTTCTTTAGATGGCTACCGATATTTTATCTCTTTTATTGATGATTACACTCACTGTACATGGCTTTATTTGATGAAAGGCAGAGACGAAGTTCCTCGACTCATTCAACATTATTGCAGAATGGTCGAAACTCAATTCCACACAAAAGTGAAAACTCTTCGATCTGATAATGCACGGGAGTACTTCACACAGTCTCTAAATACCTTTCTAGAGGATTTAGGAATTTTTCATGAGTCATCTTGTCCCTACACACCACAGCAAAATGGAGTGGCTGAAAGGAAAAATCGTCATATCCTTGAAACAGCCCGTGCATTATTATTTCAACGCCACTTACCCAAATATTTCTGGGCTGATGCTATCCTTGCAGCAGCTTATATCATTAATCGTCTACCATCAAAAGGTCTAGGGTACCGGTGTCCTCTCAATATTCTTCGTCCTGACACCACGTTGTTCTCACTTACACCTCGGGTATTTGGCTCCCTTTGTTTTATTCATGTTCTTGGTCCCAAGACCTCTAAGCTTGATCCTCGAGCTATATGGGGAGTTTTTCTAGGGTATTCCACTTGCCAGAAAGGGTACAAGTGCTTTGATCCTATTACTAGGACAAGGTATGTCTTGAAGGATGTTACCTTTTTTGAGTCCGAGTCCTATTATTCTTCCCAGACTCGTCCCCATGGGGAGAATCTTACCTCTTCTTCTCTTGTACCTCAAGTGGTTCCTTCTCCTATTTCATTGGATGTCATGGAAAATAGAAAAGATGATGCTCCACTACTGGATGCTCCATTACTGGGCTCGCAGGCTTCACAAGAAATTATTACTTACAAGCGACGAAGACATAAGCAAGGGCCTACTACTAATCGGCTAGCTGAATCGGATGTTCTGGCTCCTGATCCTGTATCCTCATTGCTTGAACCAATCGCACCCCTGAATATGAATGAGCTGAATCTTCCAATTGCTGTTAGGAAAGGGGTCAGGTCATGTACTCAACATCCTATCTCTAACCATGTTTCTTATTCTCGTTTGTCTTCTTCATATCATGCCTTTGTTTCACAGCTATCAAATCATGTTATACCTTCTTCTTATTATGAAGCTGTAAGGAACTCAAGGTGGCTGGAAGCAATGAATGAAGAAGTGGAGGCTCTTAATAAGAATGGTACTTGGGAATTAGTAGATCCCCCAAAGGGGAAGAACTTTGTTGGTTCTAAATGGGTCTATGCTATTAAGTATAACTCAGAGGGTGACGTGGTCAGATATAAAGCCAGACTTGTTGCCAAGGGATTCACTCAAACATATGGGGTGGATTACTTGGAGACCTTCGCTCCAGTTGCAAAACTCAAATCAGTCAGGGTGATTCTTTCTCTTGTCTCTCAGTATGGTTGGCCGCTATTTCAGCTAGATGTGAAAAATGCTTTTTTGAATGGTAACCTTCACGAAGAGGTCTACATGTTACCACCTCCTGGAATTAAAAGAAAAGGGAAGGTTTGCCGACTGATAAAAGCTTTGTATGGACTTAAACAATCACCCAGAGCATGGTTTGATAGGTTCTGCAAAGCCATGACATTGTTTGGCTTTAGACAAGGGAATGCTGATCATACACTCTTTGTGAAGAGGAAAGAGGACAAAACTACCATTCTTTTGGTTTACGTTGATGATATGATAATCACAGGTGATGACGATGTTGAAATCCAGGCTCTTAAGTCCAAGTTAATATCAGAGTTTGAAATTAAAGACCTTGGGCTATTGAAGTACTTCCTTGGTATTGAAGTTGCTCGATCTCAGGAGGGAATATATATATGTCAGAGAAAATATGTGTTGGATTTGCTCAAGGAGACAGGGAAGTTGGGTTGTCGGCCAGCATCGACTCCTATAGAAGTAAATCATGATCTTACTAGTTCTAATGGGGAAGATCTTACAAATCTGGAAAAGGGAACGTATCAAAGGTTGGTACGGACATGTACTTAGAAGACCAATAAATGCCCCTGTTAGACGATGTGAAACTATGATAAATACGCACATTAAAAGAGGGAGAGGAAGACCAAAAAAGACTTGGGCAACAATAAAACAAGATAAATTTTATTTAAATCTAGATGATGATATAGTAGGGGATAGAACTCAATGGCGTAAAAGGATCCATATAGCCGACCCCACCTAGTGGGATAAGGCTTTGTTGTTGTTGTTGTTGTTGTTGTCTATGACTAGGCCTGACATTACCTACGCTGTTAGTGTAGTGAGTCAGTACATGCATGCTCCTAAAACTATCCACATGAAGGCCGTTGACAGGATTTTGAGGTACTTAAAGTCATGTCCCGGAAAAGGCTTGTTGTTTAAGGGAGGCGGTAATCTGAAGGTGGAATGTTATTCTGATGCTGATTGGGCTGGTTCTAGAAATGATAGAAGATCTACTTCTGGCTATTGCACCTTTTTAGGAGGAAACTTGGTAACTTGAAGAAGTAATAAACAAAGTGTTTGTGCACGGTCCAGTGCGGAAGCAGAGTATCGAGCCATGGCACATGGTCTTGCAGAAATGTTATGGTTGAGTTTTTTATTAGAAGACATGGGGTTAAAGGCTGAATTACCTCTCAGGCTGTACTGCGACAACAAAGCTGCAATCAATATTGCAAATAATCCAGTCCAACATGATCGGACCAAACACATCGAGATAGATCGCCACTTTATTCGGGAGAGACTTGATTCTGGAGAGTTATGTTTGCCCTATGTCAAATCTGAGGACCAACTTGCTGATATGTTTACAAAAGATATACCCCAAGCCGTGTTTAATTTTGCCCTTAGCAAGTTAAACATGTTTGATATATATGTTCAACTTGAGGGGGAGTGTTGTGAGATGCAGGGGTAATTAGGTCTTTTCTTTCTATCTTGTGCCATTAGGGTTTTGCAGTTTTTCTATATGACATAATTAATATATCTTTAGAATTGGTCAATTGACTAAGTCCTCATAAACATCTATATATTGTATTCTTCATGCACATAATGAATGATTATTTTTGGGATTATATCTCTTTCTTTTCTATCCAACAGTGACAAACCCAAATATATTTAGATTTATCCCTATGGATCTTTATGCCTATAACATAAAATGCCTCACTCATATCCTTTACTACAAAATCCTTAGAGAGAAATTATTTCACCTCATATAACAATCTTTTATCATCGGTTGCATGTAAAATATCATCTACAATAACACAGAAATATATGCTCCAACTAACCTTCTGATACATATATTAATCCATAATATTCTCTAAAAAACTAAATGAAGAGATGGCATTATGGAATTATAGATACCACTATTGAGAAGCTTGTTTTAGTCCATATATAGATTTATTTATTTCTCAAACTAAATACTCACCATCACTAGAGGAGAATCCTTTTGGTTGTTGTTTCATATAAACCATCTCCTCTAACTCACCATTTAGAAATTCTATTTTCACATCATTTTGATGTAATTTCAAATTAAAATGGGCAACTAATGTCAGAATCACACGAATGAATATTTTTCAATATAAGAAAAAAGATCTCTCTTTAATCAATTCGCTCATTTTAACTTAATCCTTTAGCAACAAATTTAGTTTTATCTCTCAATGTTGCTTGATGAGTCCTTTGTCTTAAATACCCACCTACATCGAATGACTTTTACACCCAACTCAACAAGATCCTAGACTCCATTAGATGTATCGAATTCATATTCTCTTTCATGGCATAATACTGTAAATTACACTCCTTATAACTCATGGCTTGTAAAGATGTTTCAGTATCATTTTGAGCTTCAATATTATAATCAAACAATTATAGATACATATTATAGTCATTAGGAATCACTGATCTATTCATTCTAGTAGATTTTTCAATATTGAATCAATGTTTTCTTGTAAAATAGGATCATGTTGTTCAACTAGTATTTGTTAAACCTCAAGATCTATTGCATTATGATCGACTACTTAACAGATATATACTACAAATGATTGATATCTCCATTTTTAGATTTCAAATTATATATATTCTTCAAGACTAAATGAGTTTCTTAAGTATCTTCAATTCAAGATAAAATTTGAAGAAACCTTTAATCTAACTATTGTATGATTTCTTACAAAAATTTATAAATAAAAATCCAACCAAAACATATCAAGGCAGAGGCTAAGAATAACTCTAATACCAAATGTTAGATAATCTATAAATTATACACAATATTAATTGAAATCTACCTTCAACCATTGATTTCTTTGCTTTTGCTCTAGAAAATTGAAGATATATTTGTGAATTTTCTACACCTTAACAAATCAAAATCTGATAGTGATAGTGTATTATCCTAGAAAAATTATTAGGAATAGGGACCTAAAAACACCATACCCCTTTATATACACCTTCCCATTCCCATTAAAGGTGTAACTGATGTGGGAGGATACAAGTGGTTTATTAGGGGATTAATATACTTGATGTAGTTAATTGGTCATATTCTGAGACGATTTTAGAATTAATTCTGAGAATTAATTTTCATAGCCGTCCATTGATTGGCCATATTCTAAAACGGTTTTAGGATTAATTTGCAAAATCCTTCATGATTCGCAAAAAGAGTTTAGAGGTATAACATCATCATTAATCAATGTGTTTAACATGATGTGACTTGGGTAGTAAATCCATTATTATAAATTAGCAGGTACTATTTTTATTCAAAAATGCGTCTGGAGGTTAGAGTTTCAATTGATAGAAATTGAGTTTTCTCCTAACGCATGAATTCTAGAAATAAAATAAGAATTTGAAAGAGAAAAACACAAGACATATGAGCATGGATCTATTGTTTCTTCGGATCATGGCATAACAAGAATAAAAATATAAACTGAAAGATAAGGAACCTGATTGAAGAACCATATCCTTGTTTTTAGCGTCGTCGGCTTAATCCTCATGGAAGAATATGTAGCAGAAAGGAGGATCTTCTAATGGGCTTAGAGTTGATGGCGCCGAAATAACTCTAAGTCAATGGGTAACCAAGAGCTCTATCAAGATGATGCCCTAAACCCTTGAGGACCTCCCCTTTATATAGGAATCCAATCTGTTATCGGCCCATAAATAATAACAGATTGGGCTAAAGGGTTACATACAGTGAACTCGCATCCAATAATCCAAAACCCAATAAGCATAAGTTAGATCACTTTAAAAAGTTCAGATTGTATTTACATGTGCTACTTACAAATAAACTCACCTAATAGGGATAATAATTGTCACGCCCCGAGACCTGGAGCCGCTGATCCAATAGAAAATCGGACAGCACCTCCCCTGTCCGGCGGACAATTTACACATACATAACACAAGTATAACAATACTACGCAGTTTATATGGGTCTCAGGCCTCTAATCCAAACAGAATATCAATATATATGACAATATGCAAATAAAACCAAAACCCGAACTTACCTGAGCTGCCAGGGGGCAGGAACGCAGCAAAAACTACACACAGTCCAACATAGGACTCAAAAGTACAATCTCATAAAGCCAACCACAAACTACAAGTCCACGAAAGATCCAATGCAACGGAATAAAACATAACATAGTCCAAAAATAGAAAATAATGCATAAAACCAAATCAGGTGTAGTAGCAAGCACGGGACTGGCGACTCGGACCCTCCTGGCAGATATCAACCTGAAATCAAAAAGTATGGCAACGGTGTGAGCCCATAAACTCAGCGAATACCCAGCAGATATGCATAGTACATTATAATAACAATAAGAGTCCACGCTAATACAGTCTCATATGAATCATAGACAAGGGTATACACTAAAGATACTGAATAAAGGTACATACCCGAATCCATCTATCCTGCAGAGGGTGAAATAAATCCCTATGGAACAAATATAACATATAATCCAAGATAAATAGGTATCCAGTATATGCATGTCAATCAAGTGCAGAAATCAAATGCAGCAAACAATGCACGATGCAAAATATGCACATGGTGCAATGACATGTGTCACCCCTGACGCCAGTCAGGCACCGTCCACCTATCATAAATGAACGCCCGCGTGGGTAGGGCTATGACAAATGTACGCACCCTGTTATCACTGCTCCTGAGTGACCGAGTGGACAGGATGCTGGCGGAGGTCTCTCTCCTACCCTAAGCAATGGGGGAGTCTAGCTCTCATCTTCTCGTGTCTCAGGACGAGAAGGGATCTCTGGCTACTACCACGCACCGGAACCACCCTCCAAATAGTGGTCGTGCGGAGCAATACATGGCAAATGCACACACCCTATGGTAGCCACTACCCCTGAGTGGATGTGTGTGCATATCCTCATGTAACTGACAATGGGCTCAGACTACATAGGAGTCGATGATCGTCAGCATGCAATAATGCAAGGATGGTGCATGACCCAAACACATATAACACCCACCAAGTCCTCAACTAACACCTCAGTGTGCTAGGTATAGGTCTGAATCCTATATCATGGGATACAAGTGACCTACTAGATATACTAACAAAATAACCAGTGATCTATAAATGTCAAAATGCAAGAGGGAATATATCACTGCATCTATGCACAAATATGTATACACATAACAACTACCGTGACTGTATGAAACAAAAGGGAGATAACCTCAAGGATAAGCAACAGATATCAAATATAGGTACTAAGGCAGATATAGCATATAAGCTTACTGTTATCTATAACAAACCATGCATAGCAATATGACAATATCTCAAAGATAAGTCAAAGGTACCCGCCTCAAAGTAGAAGAATCCAAATGCGAAGAGAACCACCCGCCAATATCAGCAATAATAATCCAAATCAAGTCTCTGTATCAAGGACAGATTTAATTAGCTATTACAAAAATAGTAACTAGCTAATTAATCCCTAATCCGTTCTAGGGTTAACCTAATCCGTCCCTTTCCATTTAATTACCTTTACTTAAATAAAAGGTTCCTAATTACCCCATGTAATTTAAGATTAAGTTATTAGATTTAAATCTCCAATTAACCCTGAGGACACAACATGCATATTAATCCCATGTAACCCATTAGTTAACCCAATAATTAACTGATCAATCCACCTACTAATCCATCTCATCTTTTAATTGTAATGTTAATGGAGGCTAATAGAATTCCAATATGCCCAACACAGTTCCATTAATCCTGTGAGTTAACTAGGTTAATCATCATTGGCTTAATCCAACCTCTAATCTCATTTACCAATTTAGTCACCAATGTGACTAACTATTCATCAAGTAATTAACCTTATTAACTATCCCCATTAATCCATCTTTTGGCATCAGATTGGCACGACCCCTGCCCTTTAACCCAGAACACTATCCGACCTACCTCTCCCAATCATATTCAATAGCATCTCACGGTGGAATTGGAGGATCCATGGAAATCAACTAACAAAATTCAATATGGCTATTCTTTTCCTTTTCTGATCCACACTAAACCCATTAAACTAATTCCAAAACCTAATCCTACTATTTCAGCACAATTCCATTCAAAGAACAATCGGAAACCATCAAGCTTACCTGAGATGGCCACTCCACTTGGTCGGCGATGAGGTCCAAGGAATTCCTTGATCGGCAGAAACCAACAGATCGCAAGGCAGAGACTTGCGAAGGCGGTCGAGGATCGCTGGTGAAGAGGTGCCAGCGACTAGCTAGGGTTCGCGGAGAAGAGCTGAGGAGGAAGGGCTCCTCTTGCGGCTAGGTCACGCGAAGGGAAGAGGAAGGGAAATAGGGTCGGCTGCGGTTTAGGGCTCGCGAAGAGGAGAGGGAGGCGGCGCGACCTCCACCGTCGGCTAGGTCACGCGAAGGGGAGAGGAAGGTGTCGGGTGTGGCTGCGGCGTCGGGTTTAGGGCACGAGAGAGGGGAGGCAGGCCGAGGGCTTTAAAACAAAAAAGAGGGGCCTTTTTACAAAAAGGCCCTTTACATTTCCTCAATTTCACATTCCACCCTTAGGGTTAATGTTTTAACCATTTAATCCCTCACTTTTATTATAATCCCTAACTCTGCCCATATAATTTTCGAAAAATTTTATTCTACCGGTTTTTAATTGGCCGTATTTAACATTCAACCCCTCTAATAAAAATTTGGTCCCCAAATTTCGTTTATTACCCACAGCAGATACTAACCACGTATAGGTAGTATAAATGCTGAACGAAATCTAACCATGCTTCACCAATTTTTCTAGAAATAAATATCTCAAATAAGTATCGCAGGGGTCTCCCCTAACCTCTATTTGATAACCCGTATCCCTACAACCGGTAGGGACTCTCCCAAAATTCCATGATCAAATCTTAAGTACGTTATGGACACTACCCATGTATATCCAAAATAAGTACGAAAAGAATTATCAATATCTATCACTAATTTAGCTGAAAATGCATATATGAATCTCATACCGCGATAGGTCGACCCGTCGATCCGCGGTGTCTCCTCTATGGTACCAGCAGAAACTCGACCCATCTCTGGAGGTGGTGGTGGTAGTGTCGGATACTGCTGAGACGAAACCTGAAACTGAGGCTGAGGCTGAGGCTGAGACTGAGGCTGAGGCTGTGGAACTACCCCTCCGACAGGGTGCTGAGCCTGTAAAGCTGATCCTCCATCCGGGTACTGAGGTTGATACGTCATAGACGGATATTCTAAACGAGTCTGATACTGAGGAATAGACTGCTGCTGAGGTCCTACCTCTAAACTCTGAGCTATAGGTGGGGTATAGCTGGCCTCATATCCCGGCATAAAATAAGCATGTGCTGGAGGGGCGAACGGTGGCTGACGGAAAGAAGACTGTGTCCTGTGCCCTCCCTTCTGAGATCCTGACTGTCCAGAATGTCCACTCTGACTAGCAGCTCCAGTCTTCTCGTTCTGTGCTTTCAGTGCACAGTCTCGACTCAGGTGTCCTGGACGCTTGCAATAGTAGCAAACCGAATGCTCCAATGGATAATTCGCTCTAATATGCTCTTGAGATCCACACTGTACACAGTGTGATTCAACAGTAGACTTCTCCCGATTCTGCGGAGGAGGCCGGAACGATCCTGTTGAAGAACGAGCCGACTTCTGGGGTCGTGCATCTGCCCAGTGGTCTGCGGCTGCTGAGTCTGAACTAAGTCGTGTATGACCTGCTTACCTTTCTTCTTATCTCCAAACAGTCTATGCTGGGTCATCTCGATAACAAGAGCTCGCTCTAACTCCTCTCGGTAGGATGTAGCAACAAATCCTGACATACGAACCTGAATGTACGCGGCTAAGCCCTGGTGAAACTGCGTCGTCCTCTCTATGTCATCGTCAACCATATGAGGACAGTACTCTGCTAGGCGGTTAAACTCCGCCTCATACTCTAGTACAGATCGATCTCCCTGCTGGAGATTCAGAAACTCCTGTCGCCTCGCCGTACGAAATGCCGCTGGAATGTACCTCACCACAAATGCCTCTCTGAAGGTGTCCCATGTGATGTACTGCTCCCCGATAATAGTCTGCTGCGTAGTCCACCAAATATACGCCTGATCTCGCAGATGATAAATGGCCAGCTCGACCTTCTCCCAGTCCGAGCATGTCACATAACGGAAGGTGCTCTCTAATGTCCTGATCCAAGCTCGGGCCACGGCCGGATCCGGTCCTCCATGGAATAACGTGAACCGACCCTTTACGAACTCTGCCAGCATCGGAATCCGGGCTCGGTCCATCACGCCACCTGTAGAAGCAGATACTGCAGGGGGCACAGTGGGGAATACCGGAGCAGGGACCATGGATGGAGCCGTCGGCAAGATCGGAATGGACCCTGCGGGTGGTACTGTAGGTACTGCGGAAAAACTGGGGGCAGCTACCGTAGGGTAGGCTGAAGGGAGCACTGGGGCCTGCATCATAGTCGGAGCGGTGGGATATGCTGAAGTAATCATAATCGGAGGAGCAGTAGAATACATCGGAGCCGGCCTCCCAGGTAGAACTGTAGAGTAGAATGGAGCCGGTACTGCTGGTGGAATAGTCTGATAAGATGGACCCGGTACTGCTGAGGGTACAGTAGGATAAATCGGAGCAGGTATAGGCGTCTCCGATGGAAGAGTAGGGATAACCGGAACAGGTACCACCGAGGTAACTGCCGGATGCGTCGGAGCAGTTGCCATAGAAGAAACAGTAGGATATGTCGGAGCAGGAGTCTCCGACGGAATAGAAGGGAAAACCGAAACAGATCCTACTGGTACCGGATCTACTGGAGGGGGTACTGCTGCTGACCCGGTGAATAATACCGGTGCGGATACAGCAGGAAGAATAGTAGGGCCTACTTCTGGAACAGGAGGAGGGACCCTCTGAGTCTGGGAATCCTGGCCCCTCGGAATATCCTGCTGAGTCTGGCTATGACTAACAGACTCTGCCTCAGTGGGTCTCTCAGGTGACGCTACAGCCTGAGACTCTAAAGTCCTCTTACGTGGCCGTCCCGAACCACGTCTCGCCGCAGGAACATATGCATCCCGAGTCATACCTGTTGAATTATTTCCAAGTATTACAAACAAGATCAAATGGTTAACTTTACCAATTTACCTATTTGCCGCCTGGAGAGGTCCTGCCGCTGCCCAGTCCCAAAGTGCAATCACATCGATAAAACTACTCCGAACAAATCCGAAAAGACTCGTAAAACAAGTAGGCATCGCAAACCTACGCTCTTATACCAAAATAAATTGGTATCAGATCGACACCGAAAATCCACAAGTCCACAAGGTATCCGACAATCTGGGCTCTGATACCAAAAATAAATTGTCACGCCCCGAGACCTAGGAGTCGCTGATCCAATAGAAAATCGGACAGCACCTCCCCTGTCCGGCGGACAATTTACACATACATACAATATCTATGACACAACCACGTAGTTTAAATGGGCCTCAGGCCTTAAAACCAAACAGAATAACAATCTATATGGCAATATGCAAATAAAACCAAAACCCGAACTTACCTGAGCTGTCAGGGGGCAAGAACGCAGCAAAAACCACACACATAGTCCAACAATGGACTCAAAAGTACAATCCCATAAAACAAGTCACAACCTACAAGTCCACGATAATCCAAAACAACGAAATAAAGCATAACATGGTCCAAAGACATAAAGTAACATATTAAAACCGGATCGGGTGAAATCACAAGCACGGGACTGGCGACTCGGACCCTCCTGGCAGATATCAACCTGAAATCAAAAAGTATGACAACGGTGTGAGATCCCGATATAACTATCATAGCGAAAGATACCCTAAGCCAAACGATGAGCTCGGCCGAGCTCGAGCTCGAGCCGGTGTATAATATGACGAGCGATGAAGAGCGAAAAATCTAAAAAATGATAAAGGCATGATCGAATCAACCTCTGCATCACGAAACCTAAACAAAAATCAAGTCTTATATATGGAAACATGTTCAACTGATAATAGCTTGCTCATATGACGACATCAGCAAGGAAGGCTCCTCGAATAAAGAGTACTCGGAACTAAAGGTACATACCCCGAATCCATCCTATCCTGTCAAGAGGGTAAATAAATACTGATGGACAACGATCATCTATCCTCAGATGATAATCCTATGGAACAAGTATAACATATAATCAAGATAAACAGGTATCCAGTATATGCATGTCAATCAAGTGCAAAAATCAAATGCAACAAACAATGCACGATGCAAAATATGCACATGGTGCAATGACATGTGTCACCCCTGACACCAGTCAGGCACCGTCCACCTATCATAAATGAACGTCCGCGTGGGTAGGGCTATGACAACTGTACGCACCCTGCTATCACTGCTCCTGAGTGACCGAGTGGATAGGATGCTGGCGGAGGTCTCTCTCCTATCCCAAGCAATGGGGGAGTCTAGCTCTCATCTTCTTGTGTCTCAGGACGAGAAGGGATCCCTGGCTGCTACCACGCACCGGAACCACCCTCCAAATAGTGGTCGTGCGGAGCAATACAGGGCAAATGCACACACCCTATGATAGCCACTACCCCTGAGTGGATGTGTGTGCATATCCTCATGTAACTGACAATGGGCTCAGACTACATAGGAGTCGATGATTGTCAGCATGCAATAATGCAAGGATAGTGCATGACCCAAACACATATAACACCCACCAAGTCCTCAACTAACACCTCAGTGTGCTAGATATAGGTCTGAATCATATATCATGGGATACAAGTGACCTACTAGGTATACTAACAAAATAACCAGTGATCTATAAATGTCAAAATGCAAGAGGGAATATATCACTGTATCTATGCACAAATATGTATACACATAACAACTACTGTGACTGTATGAAACAAAAAGGGTGGTAACCTCAAGGATAAACAACAGATATCAAATACAGGTATACTAAGGCAGATATAGACAACTATTGAGACTGTATGAAGCTAAAAGGAAGATAACCTCAAGGATAAGTAACAGATATCAAATACAGGTATACTAAGGCAGATATAGCATATAAACTTACTGTTATCTATAACAAATCATGCATAGCAATATGACAATATCTCAAAGATAAGTCAAGGGTACCTGCCTCAAAGTAGAAGAATCCAAATGCGAAGAGAACCACCCGCCAATATCAGCAATAATAATCCAAATCAAGTCTCTATATCAAGGACAGATTTAATTAGCTATTATAAAAATAGTAACTAGCTAATTAATCCCTAATCCGTTCTAGGGTTAATCTAATCCGTCCCTTTCCATTTAATTACCTTTACTTAAATAAAAGGTTCCTAATTACCCCATGTAATTTAAGATTAAGTTATTAGATTTAAATCTCCAATTAACCCTGAGGACACAACATGCATATTAATCCCATGTAACCCATTAGTTAACCCAACAATTAACTGATCAATCCACCTACTAATCCATCTCATCTTTTAATTGTAATGTTAATGGAGGCTAATAGAATTCCAATATGCCCAACACAGTTCCATTAATCCTATGAGTTAACTAGGTTAATCATCATTGGCTTAATCCAACCTCTAATCTCATTTACCAATTTAGTCACCAATGTGACTAACTATTCATCAAGTAATTAACCTTATTAACTATCCCCATTAATCCATCTTTTGGCATCAGATTGGCACGACCCCTGCCCTTTAACCCAGAACACTATCCGACCTACCTCTCCCAATCATATTCAATAGCATCTCACGGTGGAATTGGAGGATCCATGGAAATCAACTAACAAAATTCAATATGGCTATTCTTTTCCTTTTCTGATCCACACTAAACCCATTAAACCAATTCCAAAACCTAATCCTACTATTTCAGCACAATTCCATTCAAAGAACAATCGGAAACCATCAAGCTTACCTGAGATGGCCACTCCACTTGGTCGGCGATGAGGTCCAGGGAATTCCTTGATCGGCAGAAACCAACAGATCGCAAGGCAGAGACTTGCGAAGGCGGTCGAGGATCGCTGGTGAAGAGGTGCCGGCGACTAGCTAGGGTTCGCGGAGAAGAGCTGAGGAGGAAGGGCTCCTCTTGCGGCTAGGTCACGCGAAGGGAAGAGGAAGGGAAATCGGGTCGGCTGCGGTTTAGGGCTCGCGAAGAGGAGAGGGAGGCGGCTCGACCTCCACCGTCGGCTAGGTCACGCGAAGGGGAGAGGAAGGCGTCGAGTGTGGCTGCGGCGTCGGGTTTAGGGCACGAGAGAGGGGAGGGAGGCCGAGGACTTTAAAACAAAAAAGAGGGGCCTTTTTACAAAAAGGCCCTTCACATTTCCTCAATTTCACATTCCACCCTTAGGGTTAATGTTTTAACCATTTAATCCCTCTCTTTTATTATAATCCCTAACTCTGCCCATATAATTTTCAAAAAATTTTATTTTACCGGTTTTTAATTGGCCGTATTTAACAATAATATTCAACAATCTTCCACTTTGGCTATATGTGAGTTATATGTTAAATACAAGTAAAACTTTAGTTGATATCAAACTTTATTGGTACAAGATACCCCTATAAACAATCTGATTCATTAAGTTCATTAGTATAGGACTAAAGAGGTCATAACTACTGTATATGATCGTAACAAGCCCCAACAGTAATCACAATACCAATGTCATTAACAACATAGATCAAGATACGAATGCATAGAGTGGAAATTACATGAAATTGATCAGTACATGTCAATTTTCAACTGGTCCAAAGTGAGCCAAAAAAGTTTGATCATATTTGCAAAACATCCAAACTTTATGATTCCAAAAGAAATCAATATCATATTTACAAACACCAAATGCTAAACAACAATAGTAAATCATGATATCATATTTAGAGTGTCAAACAAACATATGAATTCCTATTAATGTTTTGAACTTTAAGTACGTATAATAATCAAAACAAAATATTTGTCTTTACTAGCATAGAGCAATAAAATAAATACAGACTCCCACTAGATGAATTCTTTTCTCATAAGAAGAACTCTCATATTCACAATATCAATCATTAGTATGTTGTTTTTATGCGTCATATTGTGACATCAAAAAATTGGTATATGAGTAAATTCTAACAAATATTATAAAAATAGCATGATCAGACATTGTAGTGGTGCTTACAAATTTTCCTGGAATTCATTACTTGTTCAATTTTGTGTTTAGAATAAAAGAATAAGATAGGGAGGCATATATTTCTTGTATATTAGGCCTGTAGTGCAACCAATGATATAGAATTTACAATGATTCTAATGTAGGTATGAGTCCTCTGCTTCTTGGAAGGTAAGAAACAAGAACAAACTGTAATCAAATTCCCAATCAAGTGATTTTATAGCTGCACATAGTTGTATACAATCTCACCATCCCTCAAATTGATGGTGCATCATCCTCAGTTTCCATATAAAAAAAATCATGTTGTGGCTTAGTGTGCCGCCTGGTGACAAATTCTCCAAGCTACCTCCTTAGAATGGTACATGATGAAGATAATTTATTCTTTCAAATAGCTCTGAAACAAATTTATAGATTACTTCAATGTACTTTGTTTTTCTTGGAAAACTAGATTACTGACATTTTTTATTGCACTTTCACTATCACAAAATATAAATGTCGTATTTGAGAAAGAAACTCCAAATTCTGCCAATAATCATTGAAGTTGAACAATTTCAATGCATGTGGATAATATGGCACAATGCTCTACTTAAGTTGAAGATTTGCAGATAATATATATGTTTATTTGATTTATAAGATTGGAATTAATCTCTCAAGAAAATGCAATAATCCTTTCTAGAACAATGAATATTTTTGCATCCAGCGGAATCAACATCACTGATACCTCACAACTCAGGCAAAGTCAAATTGATCTCCCAAGAAGATGCAATAATCCTTAGTAGAATGATGATTGTCTTTGCATCCAACACAATCAACATCACCCAATCCTCTCAACTCTAGCATAGTCTTTAAGTGTCCCGTGGTTAAAGTGAAGACTGAAGATACCGAATAATGTGATACATGTGTCATGTAATGCAAAAAGTTTAGAGACAAATTGACAGCTTGATATCCATAAGCCATATCTAGATGAGTGACCATGAGATAGACTAAACTTCTCATGACAATGTAGATTGTGATCATAAATACGATAAGGTTCCTATCAGTGTGATGTATTGATATTTACCGTAAGAGTGTCGACAAACTTATTATTTAGGAGATCTACTGGAGAAATGAGCTATTGTGTATATTCTATTTATGAGAGCAAGACAGGTTTGCAGAATTGAGTAAGGGTCGAATCTTGGCAAAGCCTCAGGAATTACCCTCTTATGTGATAACTAGCCTCGGTTTCTTGATTTACTCCCTTCCAATGGTGTGGGACAGTCTTTTTTTTTGGTCAGGGTGATGGATTTCACCTTTTTGCAAAATGTTTACGGGAGCAAGTACCCATTATAATTTCTGGATTAGTGACAAGAAAGTATGCAACCTAAGATTTTCATTTGGTGAGTTTGTTTAGATAAATTTCCTTCTAAGTTGCTTTTGGATCATTGGATCGAAGTATATGAAAACTTAGATTTTCAAATTTTTGTGTAAGACATAAATCGAAAAATATATTAATCAATCAAAAATAAATAGCACAGAGTATAATTTACTAGTCGAAGAGCCAAGAGAAGGTTGGCCCCACACATCAATAAAGATAAGTTCAAATGCGGATATAGTAACTTTCTTACTTCTAATGAAAGACAAGGTATGAAATTTTGTAAATGCATAATTTTTATGACTTTTTGAATCAAATTGCATAGAAATCAAAGAAAATAACAAGTTCGAATTTCTAGCAGTTAGATGGCCAAGGCGGATAATTCCAAAACCTGCACAATCTATTTTAAGAATTTATTTCAGCAGTTGTAGCAAGAAAATACATGGGAGAGTAGTATTTCTCCCAAGTCCAAGTGTTCCAACAAGGAGTTCTTCTATCTTACAGTCTCTCCAGTCACCTTTTGGTTCATAGTTCTTGTATAAGATAATCAAAAGAGAAAAACAAGATGATGTAATTTTGTTATAAAAGTTGATTGTTAGAAATCAAGTGAGTTGAAAATTCCGGAACACAGATCATTATTAAGAGGATTTACTGGTGAGTTTGGAAGTGTACTGTGTAATGAATTAACTTGAGTTATAGGAAGAGTTTGTCCATTAACAATGTAAATATTCACCTTTGTTATAGGGAATAAAAGGCTCCAAGAGTTTTAAGTTACTTGTTATGTGATGAGTAGACCCTGTATCTATAATTCAAAAATTTGTGGGATTTGTCTTATTAAGAAACGAAGTAGGAAGAGCTTGGATGACTTGTTGGATTAGTTTTTGTGAGATAATAGTAGGTAAAGTAGAACTTGAATCATTAGGAGCATATTGAGAAGCTAGAGAAGTGCTTGACATATGTTGTCGGAACTTCTATAGGCTTCTTCTCTTCAATCAAATGTTTTCTTCATAATACTTGCAAAATTTTGGAATTTTCTTGGATTACGTGAACTGTCTTTGAAAATTTTCTTAATCCATTCTGTTCATTGTAATTTTTTTCTTGGCCATGCTGGTAGATGATCTACTATTTAAAACCCAATTTCCTTTTGCAGGAGCTACTACAAGTGCACAAATGCCGGTTGCCCTGTCAGGAAACATGTTGAGAGGGCATCGCATGATCCAAAGGCAGTAATCACGACATACGAAGGAAAGCACAATCATGATGTACCTGCTGCAAGGACAACTGGCCATGAGTCATCCGTATCAACTGTCACAAATGATGAAAGTTCTGCAGGTGCCCACAGCAGGCCAGCTGCTTTGCCCATGCCTGGCATGATAAGGAACTGCAGTACAAGAACCTTCTCCCACCCGTTCAACCAAAGTGAGAGTTCTAGGATCAGCCTTGATCTTGGTGTGGGCATCATTTCATATGCAAACAACATCATAAATGAAAAGCAGTCTTTAGAAATAGAACAGGCGAACTATCACGCACAATCTATCGATTGTAATAGGTGGGTGGTGCAAGCTACCCCGTCATCTGCGTCTGCTTTAGATGGAAATTCACAACCTAGAATCTATGAGTCTGGAGATGGGAGTGACGGATTTACAATTAAGACAACTTCTATAAATCCTTCAAATATGTATTATGCAACTGCTGGGAACTTGGTCATGGGTCCATGATGACTACATCAAACCTTGTCAGCAACGATTAAATACTTTGGCGAACCAGTTCCACTGTAATTTATTTTTCTTCTTGTCAACCAAAAACTTATCCTATATATGTAACTCTCTTTCACGCGTTAGTAGAATTTCTGCTGTTTTCTCTTTCCAGGTCTTGTAAGCCATGTTCTGATGTATAATTCATTTCTCCAAGACTGCTTGAGCGGAGTATCTGGTGCTTCATAACGTGAAGCAGGGAAGAGTTCCTTTCTCCTTCGTTAACATTCGGTTGTCACTCAGTAAAGTAAATCTAAGTAGATGTTTTCAGCTCCCACTGCTACTATATATGGATTTGTGCTTGCTTGTTATGTTTTGCTAATCTAAAAGATCAGTTGTCTACTTTATAAAACTTAACATCGGCTAGTTAACATTCTGTCTCCATTGTTACACCAGCTTTGTCTGTTTGCTTCTGAAATATGATTGCTGAAGGTTATTCTTCCAGCTGTCACATAGATTCTTTATCTTCAGGTCTTATTCTTAGAAAGAAGTTTTTGTTTTTTTGTTAAAAATAATATATAAAATAAAATATATATATTTAAAGTGAAAAAACTATTTTTTTAAAAAAATCAGATTTAAGTTCTATTTTATTTGAAAAAAGAGTTTTTTTTTAAAATAGAAACAATATAGAAAAAAATTAAAGGCTTTTTTCGTTTTAATTTTTTTTTATCAAAGAAAATATATAATAATAATAAAAATCTTTCTATAACTTTGTTTGTTTTTATTATATATTTCTTCCTGTTTGAAAAAACACACTATCCGTAACACTAGATGCATTATATCTCTAAAAAATATTATTTTCTTTTTCTCTTATCTGTCAATCCAACCTTTATGCGCAATGCTCTGAAGTCCACATATGAATTTAGATGTCTTCAATTTAAAACATATAATTAAACCAAATCCAAATCAGAAAATCAAGCTTGCAACTCAAATTCTTCTTCTAAATGGAAGTAGTTCAACACTTACTGATAAATTACAAGGCAAGTTCGTCAGGTTACGAGTGCCTCATGTCCTGATCAAACCCATTACTCCTCCCAGCAGAAGTGTTTCTTGCACTGGTCAACCCATGTCTCCTCCCACTGGACTTTGAACTAATTCGAGACTTGGACTTCTCTATCTTGCTGCCGTCCAATTTCATCGTCAATGCATTTCACATGGTATAGAATTGTTTGCACAAAAGAAACATCAAATCCTGACTTCTTGTGCACCATATCCGAGTGTGCCTGTTATTTTACACGGGAAGACCAACACAACGAAGAAGGAATTGATATTTTAAAGAGACTGTCTTATATTTTTGACCTCGTGTTCAATAGGCTCCCACATATTTATGCAGTGGGCGAATGATTTGGTTTTCTTTTTTGCCTTTTCAAAGACAAAAGAGTCCAAACTGATTTAGGAAATACACAGTATTCTATAATTATTTTCAACCATTAAAACTAGTACTAATTCTATTAAAATACAGTAAGCAAACATCAAAAGTAGAAAAATTCTACAATCTTATGACCAGACTAAAGATACTACATCTTATGACCGGCTTACAAGCAGTTTCACAACTGAAGTAGAGGAAAATTCTACAATCTAGTAACAGCACAGATGTTTACAGTCTAGCTTGTCACAGGCAAAAACTAGCTTGACCGATCTGTAAGTTCATCTCCAGGCACATGAAACAACCAGAGTCCTATTCTTCCATCCAAGATAGAGTACACCATCTCGCTCTTCAAGCCAATAATGTTCGGAGTAGTTTTCTAACAGTGTCTTGATGGTTGCATTGACGGTAGGACTAAGGGGGCATGGTCTGAATCCTGCCATCATAAACCGAGATCTCCATTTCCCATAGAGCTCATGTCTCTCCACTCGTTCCTCCCCTTCACAAGCAATTATGTTAACTATGTCCCTTGCAATGCAATGCTGCTCTACATTGATTCTCTCCTTGCTGTCTCTTGCAATGGTAATGTCTACTGATTCAAACATGGCAGTATAATAGTCCAGGGTCTCGAGAAATCTAGGAAAGAATGGAGCTGTGTTTGTGTTGGATTCTTGTTCGACGAGTGTGACAATCTTTGGAGAGAATCTCTTGACCATCCTGATAAGCCTGTCCCGGTGATTACTTGTGCTCACACTCTCATCCGGCATGTGATGCAGCTGAAAAGGAAAGTTCACTGCCACTGCCTCCCCAGGTCGTATCATGATAACCTCAGCTTCCACATCACAGCCTGAAATAGCAGCGCCATGGAATTCAAAGGGCACTTTGCAAGACTCAGCAAGGCGAGACAACCTCTGACCCACTAAATTTAAACCACCACCTCGTGCATATGCAGAGTTGGAATCATCAACTCCAGTGATTCTAACATGTGGTGGACCACCAGGTCGTGCTGCAAGGGCTTGAATGAGTGTTACCCACTGGCTTCCCTGGGCAATCTGGAAATCAATAATATGAATCATGTGTTCATCCTTTACAGCTTCAGCAATCGCCCCATTTGCAGACAGGTAACCAAATTTGAAGTATGGACAGACCTCGTAAAGAAGGTGCATGTAAGAGAGGAGATCTGAACTAGTGGGTTCTTTACACTTCAAAGATTTATAAATGGAACTCCCTGAGGAAGACAATCTAGCAATAAGGCCTTCAAGCAAGTATGCTCCCAATCGTTGGTGTGGTTCCCCTGAAACTGAAACCATCTGTTTTAACTCTGGAATTAGCCATTCAATGGCAATCAGATCATTCTCTGCAACAGCTCTGGCACAGGATATCAGAAGTTGTATCAGGTCTCCTCTAGGAATTCCCATCGCTTGTTTCCATTTCTCTGGTTCCAGGGACAGATGGCCTGGGTACGTGTTCTCAAAGATCTTGACCATATCTGAATTAGGCCCCAGCATAGCATGGCCTGGGTACGTGTTCTCAAAGGTCTCGACCATATCTGAATTAGGCCCCAGCATAGCATCCTCTATCTCCTTCAACCTGCTTCTGAGTTCATTTGGGTCTTCAGTAATACATGAAGCACTAATTGGGGATCCATAGATTAGGGATAAAGGGCTCCCACTACTTGCTGTGCAATTAAAGGAAGATGGAGAGTGGTGAATAATGTAATTAGTGTTTGCTAAGGAGGATTCCAGAGTACAGAACTGAACATGATTGATCTGAGATTGAATGTTTTTTGACTGGAGCTTTTCTTCAGAAGAGAAAGAACGCACAAATTGGTGATCTTCATCAAATCTGGAATGCATGGTGTTCTGATACAGAGACTTCTGGTGTTTGTCAACGTCCGCATACTTCATAGATGCTTGCATCTTGTAAACCACTATATAGGTTGATCTGACAAATCAAAATAAGACTACCTGAAAGATCATCCAAGCGAAGACCCCTTTGCATTTGCTTTACTACTTAGGTTATGAGGATAATTTATCTGAAAAAAGATATAGTAATAGGGATGAGCGCCAACATATTCTTCTTTGTTCTTTAGCAACTGAAGCGGCCATAAAACTAAAAGATATTTAATTGTGATTATTTCTATGATTACATGAATGTAGCATCAAAGACACAAATAGCCAGCAGAAATTAAGAGTTCAAGCAAACATCATTTAACGAAAAAGAATTAGCACCACTTGCACAGGAAGAAAAGGGGGTGTGGGGACTAAGAGAAGATGTGAGAATAATTAATAAGGAGAGATCCATAAAATGATCGACTAGCATCGCAAAAACATCCATTTTTTTTTCTCTTTTGCTGTCCCAATATTTTTTTTTTACAAATGAAAAACAATTATAGCATGCAAATCATGGTAGCATCTAAATTTTTTACAATCAGAACTAGTCTAAGTCTTTCACAATCAGAACTACAAAATAAGAGTGAAGCTTTACAATTATACTAAATTTGTTTATCAATAAGTAAATTTTCCTTTTGTGTCAAAAACAAAGGATCGAATTTGTTATAGAAAATGTCTACAGTATACTACAGTGGTTGTCTCTTAGTCCAGGAGCCATAGTAAGTTTTAACTAACTAATACAGAAATAAGTTACCATTTCTCTCAGATGATTAATTGTACCTGAGGATAAGATACAAACAAGCTTGAAGAAAGATCTGTATATTCAAGACCAAAACCAGTAACTCCCTTGCATTGTTAACCAAAACAGAGATATCTAGAAAATGTAACAAAATAAAGTAGTAAAAAACGAACTTCTGAACAGACATCTAACTATGATAAGAAAGAAAGAAACTCAAAACCTCAATAATTTTGTTTTTTTTAAATGAAAACTGTCCCATCATCTAAAAAAACCGCGACGCAAAGGGTAGAAAACAAAACCTGAGTTATTTAGAGGCAACTCAACTCCACCCATTAGGGATTTCAAAAACAACACCATACCCCACAACTGTAGAAATCCCATGAAAATACAAGAACCCAAAAATCGTCTTTTTATGAAGAGAAAAAGAAAAGATAAAGACGATAAATCACATAAAATAAAATAAAATAAAGAAGAAGAAGAAGAAGAAGAGGAAGGCCAACAACAACATCCCAGATCCCGCAGAGACGGATGACTCAAATACTCAACGAATCATGAATGCAAACTTAAAATCAACCGCCAAGAGGAAGTGATGGATTAGGCGTCAGCATACCTTGGTAGAATTTGAGATTCCACTTGAATATATCCAAGAAAGGATTCAAAGATGCAGCAGAAGGGGGAGAGAGAGAGAGAGAGAGAGAGATGAGAAGATTGCTCCAATCTCCAAATCGCAGTGGTCTCAGAGAACAAGTAGGCGAAGTGCTGCGAATTAATTATAAATAAATAATAAGAGAATGCAGTTGCCACCGTGGAAGCATGCAATTACATTTTTGCCACGGCAATGCCTTTCTATTTTTTGTAATGTTTTTTATTTTATGAATAATGTTAATTACGTTAGCATCTTCCGTACCCAAAACAATTGGCTCCATGTCCAATTCGGTCCGAATAAATTTCTAAATATAATAATTGTAAAACTTTAATAAAAGGGGCGAATATTATACTAATTCAGAAAAGAAATGACCCACCACCTGATTCCGCGTGTCATCGTGGTCGCCTCGGTTCGGAAAAAACAGAAATTTCTGATCGATTCCGTGTAAAGTAATTGATTCGCATAATTAAATATTTAAATTATTAAAATAATTAAAAAGGGAGTTCCCAGCACTTTCTCTTCCTCTTCAACTTCATTTGTGATTTGTATTATTTTCTTCTAAAATATTGAATTTAAATTTATTTGGTGGGGACTGTTCTAGTTATTATCTTGGGGAAAATGAATATATAATGATATATATTTGCCCAAATTGATGTGACCAGAGAAAATAATAATAATTAGGGAATATAGTCACATACTCATCCACACGTTACAAGTTTAAATTGAATGATTGTTATAGAATAACTAAATTGAATCCAAGTAGCAATGTAACTAATTTATCCAAACCAGAGGTATCATCGTTGTTTGTTTTCCTATTGATGAACATAAATATGCATATATAAGCAACATGTGATGATGTGAGCCACCTTTGCCGCCGTCACAATCACAATGTGACTTTTATTAATTAGCAAATAACATCAAAGTCTATTTTGCGCCATTTTTACAAAATAATTTATAGACGAAGCTATTTGACAAGACAATTAGATTTACTAATGTTGGTCAACTTATAAGTACTCACACATTGTAATAATTATAAGTTCTGGAATTTGCTTGTGTTTTTTGACCATTAAAACCCTGATAATTAGTCAGCAACAAATCAACTGCATGCGAAAGGGACAAAGAGTACTGAGAGTTGACGGGCAAGGAAGTCGTTGCAAAGAGAAGGGTGTAGTTTCAGTTGAAAACGTGTGTGTACATCGACCAATGGAACTATGGAAATGCAGGGGTTTCGATATAGAAATTCCAGAATATAAAGGTTCGATCTGTGCATGTTGAATTATTAGAGACTAATTTGGATAATATAATTTATTAGAGATTTACAACACGGAGTTTATGCTATAACCCTTCTATTATAAATCTCACCTCTGCTATATCATTGGGGTTTGATCTCGGCTTTACCTACGGATAGATCGGCCGGGCCCGCCAGGCAGCCTGGTGCCATGGAGGTCTAACAGACAGATCAGCAAAGGTATCACTAGGGAGATCCCCGAGCCCGGGAGCCCCCAGAGCCTTGTTTAGTTAGCAGCAAATGGGGGCGGTTGGGCCAACCGCCAGTCCCTCCTAACCTAGTTGGACGCGTGGCTGCCCATGCTCCCTAGCCATTTCCCGACCTAGACCTAGGTCGGGCACTACAGTCGGACGCGTGGCGACCCACGCTCCAATAGCATCACAAGGACGGGATATCTAACACCCTCAGACAGACATCACTCAACAACCCCCAACTCAGGGCGTACCCTGTGCCTCTACTCTACCAGTCGGACGCGTGGTTGCCCACGCTCACTGGCCATTACCCAACCCGGTCCTAAGCACTCGGACACGCCAGTCGGCCCTCGGGGTATGGGCTATCGTGCCCCTACGCCTCCTATCTCATTATATCCAGGGTACGACCTTGCTAACGGGGTTCGGCACATATTATTCATTTCTGACACTTCTCGCGGTCCGTCCGCCAATTCAGTACTTTCGTACTGCCCGAGCACCCCGCATCATGCTGCGCCACACTTAAGTGCTCCCTACAAGCTGACAGCTATCACACCCTCGTCTCGTCAACACGGACAATGGTTGTCAGCTCCCCCCGCTATATAAACTTCGCACTCCTCCTACCGCAGGTATGCGCGCGTGAGCTCTCTCATCTGTTGCCTCATTTCAATTCCATTATTACGCATGCGGATATTAACTTGACCGTCAGAGTGCTTGACCGAGGAAACCCTCGCGGGTTTACTGACGGTCGCCGTTTTGCAGAGCTAAGCCGGAGCGCCGCCAAGTCGTTACCACCTCCTCAGTCGTTCGTGCCACGAGAGAAGCCACCTGGCCCGGGGGACCGCCACCTCGCTTCACGACAGGATCAGGGTTTATAATTTTTCCCTTTAAACTAATCGTAAAATCTTGGGATCAGATTTATATTCTCTCTCTTGCTAGAAACTATTTAATATTTATGATAGTAGAGTTATAAAAAAAAAGTTATTCAGGATGACAAAAAATGATTCGTTTGCCCTTAGTGCCCCTGCCAATCCGTTCTAGGGCCAATATGGAGAAAGTAAATTATGAGGGTTACTAGCTCGGATATTATGGCTATAAAAAATATATATATCTGGATTTAGAGTTTAGAGTTTAGGATTTAGGATTTAAGATTTAATGTTTGGGGTTTATAATTTTTTCTTTAAACTAATCCCAAAATCTTGGAACCAGATTTATGCTGTCCCTCTTGCTACAAACTATTTAATATTTATGATAGTAGAGTTATAAAAAAAAAGTTGTTAAAGATGACAAAAGGCAATTCGCTTGCCCCCGGTGCCCCACCAATTTGTCTCAGAGCCAATACGGAGGAAGTAAATCACGGGGGCTATTAGTCCAGATACTATGACTAGCAAAAAAAAAAAAAGTTGTTGGAGAGGTTTATGATAGTAAAAAGATATTTTTAAAATAAGTGAGATTTTTAATGTGATAGTGACATAACAAAGCATAAACCTATGTGAGAGGTTTATGATTGCGGATGTGTTGGGGTTGCAAGATTAAAAATAAAGTTTCACATTGAAAACAAATGGGAAAGATCATGGACTTACAAGGGAAAGTTATCTTTATTGATATAAAGCCTTTTTGGTAGAGTTCAAAAAAAAATCATGATGGCTTAGGTCCAAAATAGACAATATCATACTATTATAAAGATATCTAAATTCCATCGGTACTAACAATTGATATCAGAGTTCGGATTGTTAAAAGATTTAACCGTCGACTATGAATCAAACCATATGAGTGGAATATTGACCTCGAACAAAGAAAGTAGGAGCTCCTATATCCAGATCAAGAAGACCAGATACCAGATAGGAAGTCCTGGTGGGCAGTCAAGTAAAGAAGTCTTAGTTGCCTAGGCAAGGAAATCCTAGTACGTCAGGTGGATCGAGAGACGGGAAAATCTTAAGTCTAAAATGGACAATATCATACTATTATAGAAATATTTAAAATTCTTTCATCCTAACAAGATTCCCTTATGTTTGATCTGGGTCCGAGATAAAGGGATGGTTGAATTTTTTGTGGGTCATCTCCCAAACTCCCACTGAGTTGACGTTTTGTAGGGTCAAACTTGAGTGGATTGTATGCTACTCAGTCAACGATCGGTGGTAAAAGATAATTCGCTCACCCCAACTCTTCTGCCAACACGTCTCAGGATTCACACGGAGATTATTAACCCGAATGTTATAGTCAGTACGTGGGAGGATAGACATATTATTTTTGCTAGGTTTTAATAGGTTGTGCGTTGCTGAGTCGACGCTTGTTGGGTTGGCCTTTGTCAGATCATGTGTCTCTGTCGGGTTGTATGCTGTCGGGTTGACTTCTAGGGGTGGTACGTTGCCAGATCTGACTTATGCTAGGTACTACACTACTGGGAGACTTCTATTGGGTCGCACGTTGCCGGTCGACTTCTATCGCGTCGTACTCTGCCAAGTCGACTTCTACCAGATCAGCCTCTGAGAGATCGTACTGTGGCGTTGGCTTCTGGTGGAATTGACGACTAAAAAGACTCAAGTAAATATGAAGGGGGTAAAGCGTATCTTGGCTTGACCCTCTGGTACTAAGTCACACTCACACATCGTGGAAAAGAATTGTAGGAGAAAATATAAAAGCAAAAAATGATGAAACTTTAAGATTTACCGTATTGACGCTATTATCGTTATATAGGAAGCAAGAAGGCGTGCCGAGTCTCTAATAGGCATACCTTTGTAATCAAATCGATGGGTCTCTTTTTATAATTAACGCCATTATTATGTATCTCCGATAACCATCGCCTTTCTATCCGATAACTCTTCAATTCCGTAACTAGTTGGGAGTTCAATCATCTTCTTAAATTAGCTCGGAAAGAACAATTTGACAAGGCTTGAGCTCATCACCTCTAGATAGACCGATCTGAATTGAACTTTTCTTCTTGAAAATGAACTCGGGAGGACCGATTAGATGTGACACGAGCACGGCCTGTGTCAGAGCAAATTGGCCTAAGTTCCGTCCTGATCCTAAAACTCTGTCCTGGACATTCCAAGTGGCCCTCTCATGTCCCTCCTCATCAATGTTAATATGATTTCCATATTCAAAAGATAAGAAAAGTATGTTATCTTACCCTTTTCCACTTTAATACCTTAACTTTTTTATCTGACACTTGATAAAGACATTATTAATTGTAACAAAGTAGAAAATGTTTTTTTTTCAATTCTCCAAATTTCATAAAACAACCTGCGGTTTCATATATCTAGCAAATGCATTGTTATTGTTCTTTGCCCACTTTAAAATAATACTAATGGCCAAGGTCAAAATTTTTTTTATCATATTGATTATAATTTGTTATAATTGATATCTTGCGCGTCTTATTCCTATGCATCTATGGACGATCAGGACGTCTGGATCAAATCCAGATATTTTTTATTCCGAAATTAAACCAATTAGATTTTATAAAATTAAGGATTAAATTATAATATTCAAATTAAAAAAACTTAATACTAAAAAATTTTAAAGGTTCACGGGATATATATTTTGGATGCCTAATAATATTTTTTGTTTATTTATTTATTTTTAGCTCAGGGGTTAAGCCAATTGACCGTTGATGAACGTATAAAATCACGAAAAAATATTATTTTATTTTTTCAAAATTTAACTTTTTCTCAAGTAATTTTCTTTACGTTTTACTCGTCTTCTTCCACCGATAAACTGCGTGGTGGAGGAGGCTGGAGGCCGGCGGGCGCAGCAGGCGACGACGACCGACTTCTCATGCTCTCTCTCTCTCGTCTTCTCTTCTTCTTCCATGAGAAGGCGCGGCAGGCGATGGGCGTTGGTCGGGTACAGCGGAGGGCTGGAGGCGGGCGGGCGCGGCAGGCGACGGGCGACGACGGCCGGCGACAGACGGCTACAGCGACTTCTCATCCTCTCTCTCTCTCATCTTCTCTTCTTCTTCCACGAGAAGGCGCGGCAGGCGATGGACGTTGACCGGTACAGCGGGCGGGCAGCTGGAGGCGAGCGCAGGCACGACGGCGACAGTCGAGAGGAAACGAAATTACAACAGAAAAGAAATAATTAAATAAAACTAGAAAACGTGATTTGGATGCCACCGTGGCAGTAGCGGAAGAGGAGCGCACAAAACGTAGCGTATAATATCATCATTATATATATATAAGATTTTGATCAGGTGCGGATCACGCGTGCGGACAACGCCTGATCGATTACGGTGACCGATCAGGCGATGGACCGATCAGACAATGGCCTGATCGGTCACCGTGACCGATCAGGCCACGCCTGATCGACGTACCTCGACGGGTTCACCGTACCCCTTAGGGTTCATCACTCACCCCCTGAATTATAGTTTTGTTCGGGGGTGGCGGCTGAAGGCCGCCGCTGGAGTCCGATCGACGCTCCCAGCGCACGTCGTGCGCGCATGCCGTGCGTGACCGATCAGGAAACTCCATGATCGATCGTTCGCACATGGTCCACACCTGATCACTTATATATATATATATATATATATATATATATATATATTCAGAGTATCAAAAGACTATTTGAGCCCTTTTACCTTGGGCGATGAGCATGCGATCTGCCTCCCTTCATTGAGTCGCCTCCCAAAGGACCCAAGGCAAGGCTTGGAAGATAATAGAAGAGATCAAGGCATAGACTCTCTCCCTCTCTTTCTCTCCTTCTCTTCTCCCCTTCTTGCCATGCGCCAACCATTCCCAAGAAGGAGCACCAAGCCGGCCGCCCCTGCCCTTTCTCTGCCGGCCATCCTTTTGTGGTTAGTTTTCCGACTTCTCTCTTGGTTTTTCTTGTCGCGTTCTCGGAGAATCTAGTAGTTCTCAAGAACACGAAACTCGTGGCTTTGCGAAGTCATCCCGAAGATACTCGGCGTGGACGCGAATAGAGGCGGAGCTTCCAAGGGATGCTTACGGTTGGATCTCGTCCCTTCCTTCGAGTTACGTGAGGTAATATGTAAATTATATTACGTTTCTGCAAAATTTTAAATATATGATCATGTCTACACAAGATAAAATTGCATGCTTAGATGTGTGGTTAAATAATCTGAGAAATTATTTATGCTAAACCTTCCGCTGCACGTAATTAATTTTAAAATTACGAACTCGCATCCATGTCAACATGCACCCAGTCCCAACATCTCGGACTTCCGACTCGGTATCCCGACCAAGTCTCCCGAGTGCCGAGCTCCCGACCCAGTCTGCCAAGCTCTGACCCAGTCTGTCGAGTGCCGACCCAGTCTGCCGACTGTCGACCCAGTCTGTCGAGTGCCGACCCAATCTGTCGAGTTCCGACTCAGTCTGCCGAGTGTCCAGATCAGTCTGTCGAGTGCTGAGCTCCCAACCTGCGCTCCCGAGTTCCCAACTCGGGCTCGAACTCCCCAAGTTCCCAACTCGGGCTCGGACTTCCCGAGTTCCCAACTCGGGCTCGGACTCCCCGAGTTCCCAACTCGGGCTTGGACTCCCGAGTTCCCAACTCGGGCTCGGGCCTCCCGAGTTCCCAACTCGGGCTTAGGCCGACCGATCAGATTTCCCGAAGCATTGTGTCCTTTGTGTGTGACCCAATAGGTTCTTGCGACGTTGGCAATGCGCCTAACACCTTAGACACATAAGCAATGAGTGGCATCTAGCAATGCATCATTGCTAACCAAGTAACAAGAAAAGTCGAGATCCAACTAAACCTCCGTGACTATGATAGTGTATAACCTTGTGTTGGTGCAAGTTGCATCAATGATGTTCCTCTTTAAGTGTTTTAATGTTTGACAATACACTTAAGTCAGTGATCTATTGAACAGACAAAGGGGAGCAAAGGAGAAGTAACCTAAGTTGAAGAAATGTCCTAGTTAACCTAGGTATCGTAACCCTAAGACCTAGCGAAGGGCTGCTAGGCACCTAGCGAAGGGATTCTAGGCATTGAAACCCTAAGACCTAGCGAAGGGCTGCTAGGCACCTAGCGAAGGGATGCTAGGCATCGATACCCTAAGACCTGGCGAAGGGCTGCTGGGCACCTAGCGAAGGGCTGCTAGGCATAGAAGACCTAGCGAAGGGCTGCTAGGCACCTAGCGAAGGGCTGCTAGGCATAGAAGACCTAGCGAAGGACAGCTAGGGAATGAAGACCTGGCGAAGGACTGCTAGGCACCTGGCGAAGGACTGCTAGGTAATAAAGTCTTGGTCCAAGGAACTGAGCAACTTAGCTGAGCGATGACTAAGGACAGGAGTAGAGACGGGTCGGGGTTCGGACGTCTCGAGATTCGGAGTAATCGGAAGCTAAGCAAAAGTCCACCCAAAGGACTGGGTGGCAACCATCTCCTGAAAGGAGTAGGTGAAGGGCAAGTTCTCGGGGATGGGAACTTGTGCCGGTTCGACCTAGGGTTTCGTGCAAATCTGAAGTCCGAACCAAATCCTTAAGCCTAATATTATATGTATATATGCTTTGTGTTTGTGTATCTTGCAGGTAACAAGAACTGGAGACAAAGCAAGCAAAAAAACTAGTTTGCAGGCTTTAAGCAGGGCGCCCCCATCAAGGGGGGCGCCCTCATCATCCAGGGAGCCCTCAACAGCCAGGGCGCCTTGAGCCAAAGGTAAAAATGCAGTAAACGTGAAGCAGGCAGAACAGATGTCAAGCGGGGCGCCCGGAGCGTCCGGGGCGCCCTGGTTCAAAGCTATATTTGTAGTTTCGAACCCAAAACACAGATAAGCCATCATGAGGGCGCTCGGGAGGTCCGGGGCGCCCTGGTCAAAGCTGTTATCAGCTGCGGCGAGGTAGGCGCAGGGATAAAGTTTGACCGAGTCTTCCGGGGCGCCCCCAGCGTCCAGGGCGCCCCCAGGAGGCCTATATAAGGGGCTTCGACCCCTCTGCTTCTGAAACAACATTCCAGAGCCATTCTGATCATTCCGACCGACGACAACGCGCTAAAGACGAGGCTCTACGACCGGGAGGCTCCAGGAGGAAGTGTGCGGCACTTCGGAGGTCCAGATCGGCTGACGCTTCGACATAAGTTGTTTTGGTTTGATTTACATTCTGCAATTAATTTTATTTATCCTTTTGCTTGTAAATCAAACTGTAAGACGGGTTTTCTCCGCCTCCGGAAATTTCGAAAAGGAGACCAATAGTGGACTCACGCCGAGTACATAGGCCTTGGACGTACTGACCCAGGGGGGTCGGGAACCAAGTAAATAAATCCCGCGTGTCCTTCTGCATTACATTTATTTTTCTGTTTTTACTTTTCCGCTGTGCTACTAATATTCTAAGTCTAGAACGAACGCGTTTTCCACGAGGACTGCTAGGCACTGGCGAAGGAATGCCAGGGTAAAAAGTCCTAGCGAAGGATTGCTAGGCACTGGCGAAGGAATGCCAGGGTAAAAAGCCCTAGCGAAGGACTGCTAGGCGCCAGGCGAAGGACAGCCTGGGACTGAAGCCCTAGCGAAGGAATGTTAGGCACCGGGCGAAGGGCAGCTCGGCCTTCAAGACCTGACAAAGGACCATCAGGCAAAAGTCCAACCAGAGGAACGGTTGGCATCAGGTAAATTCTCCCGAGAGGAGTAGGTGAGGACGCGTTCCCCGTCGAGGGAACAGTAGGCGTCGGTTCGACCTAGGGCTCCATTTTGGAGACCAAAGTCAGAACCAAGACAGCTAAGGCTGTATAACCTAATAAACTATTGTATTATTGTGTTTTGGACTAACCCTGGATGCAGGACCGAAGGAACGTGTGTCTGCAGCTCAGAAAGTCTCAAAGGAATGAGGCCACAGCTGACCAGGGCGCCCGGAGTGTCCCGGGCGCCCCCAAGGTGAACACAAAACACCCAAGTAAAAAGTATGCTTCGACAGTACATCCTGCGGGCGCCCCCGTGCTCCCGGGTGCCCCCTGTGCTCTCGGGCGCCCCCTGCGCTCCCGGGTGCCCCCAGCGTCCCGGGCGCCCCCAGTGCCAGCTACCGAAGCAGCGCCCTTCGAAGCCAGCGGATAATGCTTTGACCCGGTCAATCCGGGTGCCCCGAGCGCTCCGGGCGCCCCGGTCAAAGCGGATCCCAAAGATAAAGAGATCATACGCTGACCGAGGAATTGCCGGATCGAAGGACACGTGGGGGGGCGCCCCCGACGTCCCGGGCGCCCCCAGGCCCTATATAAAGGGCCCTCGACCAAGGTTTCAGAGTATCAATTCACTCGACGCTTCTAGGCTCTTCTGCTCTCGCGCTGCGCCCCGGAATCCTTCCAACTTGAGCCGACGACGTCCCGCTGCTCCGAAAAAGTCGATCTACCCCGGATGTCGGTAAAAGAGCTATTTAAAAGTTTACTGTACTTAATTCTGTAATCCTTTGTAAACTATTTTGCACCTAATATAGAATTGCCCAAAGTAAACGGTCAATGACCGTGGGCCTTGGAGTAGGAGTCGACCCAGGCTCCAAACCAAGTAAAAACGACTGCGTCTCTGTGTTATTATTTTTTTATTTCCGCTGTGCACTTGCTCTTAATTTTCCGAAAAACGAATACCGATATTCACCCCCCCTCTATCGGTTCTATCGATCCAACAAGTGGTATCAGAGCGGGGAAGTTCAAACCTGGTGCAACCACCAGTTTGAAATTTTTTTCGGATCTTTATTTTCTATTTTTTTTCGAATTTTCGTTACATATTTCGTTTGAATCTTTTTTTGCGAGGTTGGTGCAACACCCTTCGTTATTTTATTTATCCAGCACTACTAATCCAAGACCTAGTCTTAGAAAATTTGTTTTTCTGTTAGTTTTCTGTTACAGATTAAAATGGCCATGCAAGAAGGTTTTAGCACCGCCAAACCTCCACTTTTCAGTGGAGAAGACTTTTCTTACTGGAAAAGTCGCATGGAGGTCCACCTGAAAACTCAGGTGGACATGTGGATCATTATCCAGTCCGGTCTGGAGATCCCCAGAAACGTCGAAGGACTTCCTCAAAGCTACTCAGAATGGGACAACGCCCTAAAGCGCAAGATAGAAGCCGACGCAAAAGCAACTCAGACTCTCCAATGCGGATTGACAAAAGAGGAGCTGAACTGGGTGGGCCCCTTCAACAGTGCGAAGGAGCTCTGGGCAAAATTGATCGAGCTGCACGAAGGGACATCAGATACTCGGATCAGTAAGAGGGATCTGCTACTGAACAAATTGTACACCATCAAGATGGCCGACAACGAAACAGCAGCCCAGCTCCACGCACGGATCCAAGAGTTGATGAACGGTCTTCACACTATAGGTCACAAGGTTGAAAACCGTGACTTAATAAGGTATGCCTTAAACGCTTTCCCTAGAAACACCTTGTGGGCATCTATGGTAGATGCATACAAGGTCTCAAGGGATCTTTCAAAAATAAAATTAGACGAATTGTTTTCCGAGCTAGAACTGCACGAACAAACTAACACCAATATGGTCGAGAAAGGTATTGCTTTCGTTGCAGGTAAAACTGGAAGGACAACAAAGAAGAAGCCTGAACCTGAACCCGAGTCTAACTCAGACTCAGACTCAGACTCAGAGACGAAGAAGGAGATCAAACTAAGCTGGTCCGACTAGCCCGAAGCTACTACAAGGAGCTGAAGAACTGAACCAACAAACGGAAAATCAGCCGAAGAAAGGACGAACCAGCTGAACCCGTGAATGATAAAAACAAGCCCAATGTAACCTGCTACGAGTGCAAGAAAAAGGGCCACTACAAGACAGAATGTCCAAACTTAAAAGAAATCAAAAAGACAAGAAGAAAGAAGGCGCTCCAAGCAACCTGGGACGAATCTTCCTCAGAAGAAGAAGAAGCACCCCAATCAAACCTACTAGCTCTGACCGCCTCAGATAAAGTCGAGACTGAGTCAGAATCAGAACAGGACGACGGCGAGCTGACCTTTACAGAAGACGGTGAAATTAAGGTAATTGGTTTCAATAGATGTCAATTAAGCGAATTAATTTCATTTCTTTCTCGAGATTTGGCAAAAGCCAAACTCCGAGTCGAATCCCTCCGACAGGAAGTAAAACTCCTGAAAGAGGGAGCTGGCTCTAAACCCTTAACCGAGAAGGTTCAGGAAGGAACTCCTACTCAAGTTGAAAAACTTGAAAAGGAGAACTCCTCCCTGAAAACTCAGGTTAAGGATCTTAGATCAGCTTTAGAACGATTTATATCTGGTTCCAAGGGTCTTGACATGATCCTTGGAAAACAGAAATCAGTTCTAAATCGATCCGGACTTGGCTATAGAACCAAATCCCGGCAAAGATCTTACTTTGCTGTACTGAATCAGTCCAGAGGTAAAATTCAGGCATGGGTACCTAAACTATACCTGAACAAACCAACTGGATCAAATCAGTATTGGATCCCCAAGGACAAGATTCACATCTTGCCTAACCATCACCGTGGCTTTAGTCCAGGGGGAGCCAAACTGAAAACAATATTCATTAGTAGCTAAGAATTTAATTCTTGATTGCAATTGCTTGATTGATTGTTTATTTAAAATTCCTGCAATTTACCATGCTTAGATTTAGGAATGGTTAGCTTAAGGACTGAACAAACTTAACTGAAACTTGACAACATAGTATTGGGTGGAGGTGAGATGATAGTACGTTAGGGAAGCCAATTTGGCGGAACTAGCCGAAGCTACCGATCCAAGACCCAAACTAGTTAGACCAGAAATTTTTCAAAGAATAATTTTGAAAATGAAATTTTATTAAAAGGCTTTGTCAAGGAAAGGGTGGATGATCCCATAAGGCTACGGCCAAAGAAGGCCCTGTGCCTCGCCAAGACCTGGAAGCTAATTTTTTGAAATTCAAATTCAAATTATTTTTTGTCAAATTCGAATCTAACACAAAATTTCAGTTATTTGTAGAACATCTTTTCAAAAATTTCAAAAGCTTTCAAAATAAATTGAATTGTTTTCAAAATTAATTAAGTCTTCAAAATAAACCATGCTTTTTAAAATAATCTTAACTATCAAAACCTGTCTCACGAAACCTATAAGGCTAACGTGATTGAAAATCCTAGATTTGGGTGAGACAGACTAGGCAGTGAAACTCAATTGAAGCTATTCCTGACTCTAATTGGATCCAAATCAAGAAAACTCTTTATGTGTAGGAACATAAAGATTTGGACCAATGGATGTTGGATAGCGGTTGCTCCAGACACATGACTGGAGATAAATTAAAATTCACCAAGCTCAAGTTCAAAAACCTAGGCTCAGTGGCATTTGGCAATAATGCTACACTCAAGGTAATTGGGTCAGGTAATATTGAACTTAAATCCGATTTCATTATTAAGAAAGTTCTATTGGTTGAAAACTTTAATTTTAACTTGCTTAGCATAAGTCAGTTATGTGATTCTGGTTATATAGTTACTTTCAACAATTCTAACTACCTGATTAGAAATGTACAACACTCAGAAATCATGCTTAAGGGCACTAGGAAAAACAATGTATACACAATAAACCTTCCCCTTGTACCCAAATGTATGTTAACACAATTAGAACAATCAAACCTTTGGCATAGGAGATTAGGTCATACCAATCTGAGAACTATCTCAAAAATTACCCAACTTGGCTTAATCAAAGGTATCCCCAAGATTAAAAATAACAAAAACCTAATATATGAATCATGTAATCAAGGTAAACAAACCAAATCCAATCACAAACTAACCCAATCTGATCTAACTCAAACTACACTTGAGCTCCTACACCTTGACCTATTTGATTCACATGGAGCCAAGTCACTAAGCGAGAACCGATACTGCTTAGTAATAGTTGATGATTACTCTAGGTTTACCTGGGTTAGGTTTCTAAAAACCAAAGATGAAACCCTAAACCTATTTACTGAATTCTGTAAACTAATTGAAAATCAAAACGACACTAAAATTAAAAGACTTAGGAGTGATCACGGGGGAGAGTTTGAAAATCAACGATTCGAGGAATTCTATAAGGTAAACGGGTACTTACATGAATTTTCATGTCCTAGAACCCCCCAACAAAATGGGATAGTCGAGCGAAAGAATAGAACATTACAAGAAGCCGCTAGAGCTATGCTCAACGAATTTAATCTAGCAAACCAATTTTGGGCAGAAGCAATTAGTACGACTTGTTATATCCAAAATAGGGTTTTGATTAACAAGCGACACAACAAAACCCCCTATGAACTGTACTACCATAGACTCCCAAACCTACACTACCTAAGGGTCTTTGGATGCAAAGTCCATATCCTAAACACCAAAGACTATTTAGGAAAATTTCAGTCCAAGTCAAACCCAGGTATCTTCCTAGGATACTCAACCACAAGTAGAGCCTATAGAGTTTACAACCAACAAACTAAGAAAATTGAAGAAACAACAAACTTAATTTTTGATGAAGAAATCAACTCAACATCTAATAATCCAGATTTAACTTCATCAAACTCTGACCAAGAAAATAATGAACAAACTATTGAACCCTTAAACGAACTAACCATTGAACCAATTAATGAGTCAACTATCGATCCAAGAGTCGAATCAAATAGTGAACCAAACCGACCAGCCGGACCTGAGGCTGAACCAAGCTCTAGGAGAACCAAGAAACCCAGACTCAGTCACCCAACCGATCAAATTGTGGGTGATCCAACTCTAGGAGTTAGGACTAGATCCTCCTATAGAAACCTTAGTCAAATAGCTATGATATCGAAAATAGAACCCAAAACTATAGATGAAGCCCTACCTGACCCTGATTGGATCATAGCTATGCAAGAAGAATTAGCCCAATTTGAGAGGAACCAAGTCTGGGAACTAGTGCCTAAACCTGAAGGCAAATCCATCATAGATACTAAGTGGGTCTTTAGGAATAAGCTAAATGATCAAGGAGAAATAGTCAGAAATAAAGCCCGCTTAGTAGCCAAGGGATTCAGCCAAGTAGAGGGATTAGATTACGATGAAACATACGCCCCAGTAGCTAGACTTGAGTCCATTAGAATGTTGTTTGCATTTGCATCCCATAAAGGATTTAAGCTATACCAAATGGATGTAAAGTCAGCCTTCCTAAATAGATTCATTAAAGAAGAAGTTTATGTAGGACAACCCCCTGGGTTTGAGGACTTAGACAAACCTGACCATGTTTACAAATTAACTAAAGCACTATATGGGTTAAAACAAGCACCTAGGGCTTGGTATGAACGATTATCAACTTACTTAACTTCTAAAGAATTTAAACAAGGACAAATTAACTCAACATTATTTGTTAAAACCCTAGGAAAAGATATATTTATTGCCCAAATTTACGTAGATGACATAATCTTTGGATCCACCAACACCAACTTCCTAAAAGAATTTGTCAAGATAATGGAAGATGAATTTGAAATGAGCTTAGTTGGTGAGCTTACCTTCTTCCTAGGACTACAAATCAAACAAACTAGGAATGGTAACTACGTTCATCAATTCAAATATGCTAAAGAGTTAATAAAGAAATTTAAAATGGAAAACTCTAAAAGCATAAGTACCCACATGGCCACTAATGTAAAAATAGATAGTGACCCTGATGGTAAACCAGTAGACCTTAAAGTCTATAGGAGTATGATAGGAAGCCTACTGTACCTTACAGCCAGTAGACCTGATATTCTTTTTGCTGTAGGGATGTATGCTAGATACCAAACTTGTGCTAAGGAAACTCACTTAGCAGCCCTAAAAAGAATACTAAGATATGTAAAGGGCACCCTAAATGTAGGGATGTGGTATCCTAGGACCTCAACTTTTAATTTGACAGGATACTCAGATTCTGACTATGCTGGCTGTAAATTAGATAGAAAGAACACAAGTGGAAGCTGTCAACTGTTAGGTCAGAGTCTAGTTAGTTGGTGCAGCAGAAAACAACACTGTGTAGCTCTATCCACAACTGAAGCTGAGTATGTGGCCTTAGGAGAGTGTGTTGCTCAACTTTTATGGATGATGCACACACTTAAGGACTTCCAGCTCAACTACACCCAAACTCAAGTATTTATTGACAATATAAGTTCAATTAATTTAACTAAGAACCCAATCCAACATTCCAGAACCAAACATATAGAAGTCAAACATCATTTTGTAAGAGACCATGTAGCCAGGGGTGAAATAATACTTAAGCATATTGACTCTAAATCCAACTTAGCTGATATATTCACAAAACCCTTACCTGAATCTGAGTTCAATTCACTAAGAAGGCAGTTAAGATTGTGCTCTGTAGAATAGATTAACTTTATTTTTTTTGCTCTACTTGATTTAAATTTTTTTTTAAAAAAAATAAAATTTGAAAAACTGTTTTACTTAATTTCAAAATCAGTTTTCATTTTTGACTTAGTTTTATTTTCATTTCAAAACTACCTCCTTTCAAAACTAGGGCTTTTTCGAAAATGGACTTAGCCTAGGCCCTAACCCTAGAACTGCATGCACCTATAGAGTTAGAAGCCAGCATCTCACAAGCACCTTAGGGTACTTTGATTGATAACCTAGAAAGGGTTGAGATGCTTAGGTCTTTGCCTTAATTCAAGATGCTTTAAGTCAGTGCATCTGCAGTAATTGGGGCACTAAATACAATTTACACAGCAATCAAGTTAAGTGTCAAGTCTAGAAAATCTAACTTGAACAGAAACACTTAACTTGACTAACCCTAGCAAAAACTACTGTTTCTAGCAGTTAGTAAGTAGCTAATTGGGTTAGACAGGTCCCTACAGAGAAAATTGATTGATTTAGTTTAAGTTTAATTATGAAATGGTTCAGTACAGCAAAATTCTACTTATTTCCTTTATGCAATCTTATTTCTGCTATATTTATCTGTTTTGATATATGGCAAAGGGGGAGAGATAGGAAAGGAGAGAGTAAAACTAATTTTTATTAACTCTATCGTAAAACTAATTTTTGTTAACTCTATCTTTATTCAAAAAGTTTTCAAAAATTTTCTTATCTTTTATTAAAAAAAAAGTTTTCAAAAATTAATTATCTTTTATTCAAAAAGTTTTCAAAAATTTTCTTATCCTTATTCAAAAAATTTTCAAAAATACTTAAGCTTTTCAAAATTGACTAAAGTACTTAAAGTTCTTAAAGCTTTCAAAATTTTACTTTAGCTTTCAAAATACTGCTAAGTACACAAGCCTTTCAGAATTTTCTAACTTAAGTTTGTCAAAACTTTTTTTTGTAAAACTTCTATAAGTACTTTAAGCTTAAAGTTTCTGAAAACTGTATAAGTACAATGTTACTAAGTACTTAAGTTTTCAAAATTATTAAGTACTTAAGCTTTTCAAATATACTTTATTTAAGTACTTAAGTTTTCAAAATAATTAAGTACTTAAGTTTTCAAAATTATTAAGTACTTAAAGTTTTCCAAATGTACTTTATTTATTAAGTACTTAAAGTTTTCCAAATATACTAAAGTGTTTCAAAGCCTGGTAAGTACTTAAGCTTTGTTAAATCCTACTAAGTACTTAAGCTAACACTTTCAAAACATTTGAGTACCTTAAAACTTAAAGCTTCAAACTTTTTAAGTACTCTAAAATCATGCTTCAAAAATTTCCTATGTACTTTTAACTTAAGTTATTAAAAGATTTCTAAGTACCTAAAACCTTAAGTTTTTCAAAGTACAAGTAAAGTTTTTTTAACCCCACGAATTTTTGAGAAATTTAGGGGGAGATTCCTTCCAGGGGGAGGGAACAAAATTTAACCCTTTCATGCTTGCTTAAACTTAACTTTTTGAACTAGGGTTGCCATAAATCAAAAAGGGGGAGATTGTTGGTGCAGAATGCACCCAAGTCAAACCTGTGTTTTGATAATGGCAACAGAGGTCAAAAGTTAAGTCTTACTTGTTTTCTAACAAGTTACTCTAGTGTACAGGAAAAGTCCTAGCGAAGGACTGCTAGGCACTGGCGAAGGAATGCCAGGGTAAAAAGCCCTAGCGAAGGACTGCTAGGCGCCAGGCGAAGGACAGCCTGGGACTGAAGCCCTAGCGAAGGAATGCTAGGCACCGGGCGAAGGGCAGCTCGGCCTTCAAGACCTGACAAAGGACCGTCAGGCAAAAGTCCAACCAGAGGAACGGTTGGCATCAGGTAAATTCTCCCGAGAGGAGTAGGTGAGGACGCGTTCCCCATCGAGGGAACAGTAGGCGTCGGTTCGACCTAGGGCTCCATTTTGGAGACCAAAGTCAGAACCAAGACAGCTAAGGCTGTATAACCTAATAAACTATTGTATTATTGTGTTTTGGACTAACCCTAGATGCAGGACCGAAGGAACGTGTGTCTGCAGCTTAGAAAGCCTCAAAGGAATGAGGCCACAGCTGACCAGGGCGCCCGGAGTGTCCCGGGCGCCCCCAAGGTGAACACAAAACACCCAAGTAAAAAGTATGCTTCGACAGTACATCCTGCGGGCACCCCCGTGCTCCCGGGCGCCCCCTGCGTCCCGGGCGCCCCCAGTGCCAGCTACCGAAGCAGCGCCCTTCGAAGCCAGCGGATAACGCTTTGACCCGGTCAATCCGGGCGCCCCGAGCGCTCCGGGCGCCCCGATCAAAGCGGATCCCGAAGATAAAGAGATCAGATGCTGACCGAGGAATTGCCGGATCGAAGGACACGTGGGGGGGGGGTGCCCCCGACGTCCCGAGCGCCCCCAGGCCCTATATAAAGGGCCCTCGACCAAGGCTTCAGAGTATCAATTCACTCGACGCTTCTACGCTCTTCTGCTCTTGCGCTGCGCCCCGAAATCCTTCCAACTCGAGCCGACGACATCCCGCTGCTCCGAAAAAGTCGATCTACCCCGGACGTCGGTAAAAGAGCTATTTAAAAGTTTACTGTACTTAATTCTGTAATCCTTTGTAAACTATTTTGCGCCTAATATAGAATTGCCCAAAGTAAACGGTCAACGACCGTGGGCCTTGGAGTAGGAGTCGACCCAGGCTCCGAACCAAGTAAAAATGACTGCGTCTCTGTGTTATTGTTTTTTTATTTCCGATGTGCACTTGCTCTTAATTTTTCGAAAAACGAATACCGATATTCACCCCCTCTCTATCGGTTCTATCGATCCAACAGGTTGATACAGGAATGGTTGAGGAAACATGCATGGGAGATGATTCCATAGGTGTAGGGGATTGCACTAAGCCCCAGGGACCACCACAATTTACTGGTACATTAGAAGATTCAGAGGATGAACCAGAAAGTGTAGGGACTTGCATGGTGGAAGCAAGAACCCAAGGATCACCTATTTTAGTTGAGTGTCCACCAGAACTTGAACCTGAAGTGGAGCAATTACTTAACCAGGAGGAGAACACGGATACATCTACTTCTGTAGAACCTCCAGGTATTTTTCAGCATGATCAGGTAAATACTCCTCCTAATTTTTCTGAAAATTGCATAGAGGTACCTCAAACTGATCTTATTGTTTGTGATATACTTAGGGATGCATCTCTTGTAGAATTTGATTGTGAAAAATCCCTAGAGGTACCTAGTGTTGAATTTGTTAAAAATGAAGAAGGTTGGGATACATATCATGAAAATGCTGATAGTGAAAAATTTTTAGAAGAGCCTGAAATTGATATTGATTTTTGTGATGAGTCTCTTGATATACCTTATGCTGAAAATAATTGTGAAAAATTCATTGAGGCTCCTAAAGTTGATTTCATTGGTTGTGATATATTGCTTGATACATCCTTGATGGAAAATAATTGTGATATTTCTATTGAAGTGCCAAAAATTGATTTCATTATTTGTGATGAATTTCTGGATGCAAATTTTGTAGGAAATAATTGTGAAAAATTTATTGAGGCACCAAAAATTGATTTAATTGGATGTGATGTAGTTTTGGATACATTTCATGCAGAGACTGATATTATTTTATTTCTGTCTTGCCCTGCACGCTTGAGAGAGGTATTACATTGTTTTACAGGGTCTAGAAGACTTCCGGAGTGGGTGCTCCATCTGAACAGACTCCAGCCTCCTGGAAAATCTTTAAAAGGCATCAAGAAGGAGGAGTTGATTTTACTCTAATTCATAGCACTCCACCTCTTACATGGGTCTTGAATTTGAATCGCCTGCGGCCACCGGAGCAATTTTTTATAAAGTTCAAGTGTGGGGGAGTCCTAATTCTCTCAGCCACCCATTCTCTCCACTGCCCCGATGGAGGCTACTTCTGGATAGACTCCGTCCACCAGAAATAAGGGGAGATTGTTCTTTCTTGTATTTTCTTTTATTACATTTTTCATTTTCATGCTTTCTAGAAGTAGAATTTTCTTTTTAATTGAGTCCTTGCTAATAAATGCATGAGTAGAGTAGAATGATTAGGAGTCATTGTAAATACATTGTTATTTCTTTTGGACACTTTTTCTTGCATGACTAGGAATAAATGTATCCCTCTAGGTTATCTCCATAGCATGTTAGAATCTCTTTGAAAATAAATTAAATTTGGTTGTTAAAACTTAGGGTTTGAGCTAATGGATGGAATCTTGGATGCTTGAGTACTGCTTGATTTTAGATTCTTAATTGATGTCTTGAGATGAATTATTTTTGCCTAGTGAGAATTAGCCTTATATTTGTGACACATATGTTATTGTACTCTAGAATTTGCTTAGGTTCTTTCAAAATCATATTTCAATGATTGGATCACATCTATAGAGGCTAATCACTTTGTTTACCTTTCCATATCAATTTTGGCAAAAATCATGTTCATTCCATTTTTCTTTACTTATTTCCTACATCTTACCCTCATTTTTTTATGGACTTGTTGTTTGAAATGTTTATTAAAGCTATTTTGCCCGAGACGGACAAAGATTTAAGTGTGGGGGAGGTGACTAATGTTTTGGAAAGATTTGGATATCAAAGAGGACATTCATGTCGAATTTTTTTTTGAAAAAATCTGCACCATTTCAAAGAAAAAAAAATAGGTGCCAAAAAGGGAAGGAAGAGGCCAAGTAGAGTATCAAGAAATGGAATTTCAAGAAGAGCATATTAATTCAATAGCACTAGTTTGCAATGGAGGTCTCCTGCCACTTATCGAATGTAAAAAGAGAAGGGAAACAAAAGAAAAAAAAGAAGCTGAGTAGAAGTGGAACAAAAGCTGCACAAAAACTGAAAACAAAGAAAAATTCTGCGCCAAGAAGGAAAGAAAAAAATTGTTGGAGCATGTTTTGGCCACTTTGCTTTATCTGAATTGAATGCTGGAAATCAGTGTAGAATCTCTGCAATCAAGCTTAAGAAGTGTAACGCCCCAAAATTTCCCATATGAAATATTATCATGAAATATTATGAATTCATAAATATGAAATATTATGGAATTCATGAAATAGTATCATGAAATATTATGAAATATTATGAATTCATAAATATGAAATATTATGAAATTCATGATATATTATCATGAAATATTATGAATTCATAAATATGAAATATTATGAAATTCATGATATATTATCATGGAATATTATGAAATATATGAATTCATAAATATGAAATATTATGGAATTCATGAAATAGTATCATGAAATATTATGAAATATTATGAATTCATAAATATGAAATATTATGAAATTCATGATATATTATCATGGAATATTATGAAATATATGAATTCATAAATATGAAATATTATGGAATTCATGAAATAGTATCATGAAATATTATGAATTCATGGAATATAATTAATATTATGAAAATATTGTGAAATCATGGAATATAATTAATATTATGAAATTTCATGATGGGCTTGGCTTAATGGGCTTTGATATGGATTAGTGCAAAATGTGATAAAAAGGAGGAAGCAAGGATTGAACCTTGAACCTCCTAGTTGCACTCACCATGTCATAACCAATGAACCAAGCAATGTTTCTTGTAGAGGGAATAAGAAACATGCTTGTTAAAAACTAGGGAGGTGAAGAGACATGTCTTTTCATGAGAAAAGTATAAATAAGGGAAGTTGGAATAACTTCCTCTTTCTCTTCTTCTTCCTCCCCTCATCACCGAAATTCTCTTCTTCTCCCTCTCCATTTTCGAAAAGTAAACCCTAGGGTTTTAACCCTAGGGAATTGGAAGGAAGAAGAACCCTTTAAGGTTCTTGCCTTCTACTAGGGCCAAGATTGCTAAGAGAAGGCAAACAAAGGAAATACTCACCTTCCTTCAACCAAGGGCACCTTAAGATCTTAGAGAAGTAGAAATCAAGCGAAAGGATGTAAGTATCCCCTCGCCTGCAGTGTAATAGTTGTGGTGTGATTATTCTCCTTGATTTTTCAAGAATGAGGACTTCTTCTCCATTGCATGTTTCGGCCACCCCCTTTGGGGAAGGCCTTGGTTCTTTCCTTGATACATGAGAAGACCTTTGAGACTTAGAGTATATATGTATATTGAATTTCTTCATGATGGTATGAACAAAAGAAAGAAAAAAACTAGGGGTTACACTCCTTGTAAGTTTCGGCCACCCTTAGAGGAAGGCCTTGGGTTCTTTTGTTACATGATTAGACCCTTGGAACTTAGGATATATGTATATGTGGTTTATGCAAGATGTGGTGAACAAAACATAGGGCTTTGTGCTTGAAGGAGTTTCGGCCACCCCCCCCCCCCTTGGGGAAGGCTTTTGGTTACTTTTGTCACATAAGTAAACCCCTTAGCACTTAGAGTATATGTGTATGTGTATCCTTCAATATGTTGTAAACAAAACCTAGGGTTTAGAACTTGGATGGGTTTCGGCCAAGGCCTAGAAAAAGGGGTTAGTGAGGGTTGAATTATCCTAAAATATATCCATGTTTAATGTATTGTAGGATAAGTGTATACAAGGTGTTTGTATGAATGTAATATTTAGTTCAAACCTTAATTTTCCCTATACTTAAGTTTCGGCCAACCCTAGGAGGACTAAGGTTTAGGGTTGTATAATTATCTCATGATGTGCTTTATGTTTAATAAGTTGCATGAATAATATGTGAAGGCTAAACTACCCTACGGGACATGATTATGTTAGCAAAGTAATATGTATGAGCATGTATGGAATATGATATATGTATGAACATGTATGGAGTATTATGTACGTATGAATATGTATGAAATATGATGCATGTATGAACAAGTATGAAATATGATGTATATATGAACATGTGTGAACTATGATGTATGTATGGACATGCATGAAATATGATGTATATATGAGCATGCCTTATAGCCCCTGAGGGGCACCTTTATGAAATTGCATGTGATATGTTAAAATGCTTGAAGGGATACTCAAATAAGTATGGGATCAAGAGCACCCCTTATGTTGTGTGGTGTGTCCCTACGGGATCATGAGCACCCTTGAAGAGTGGTGTGTCCCATAAGAGTGAATATGGAGTATTCCTTAGCATATATGTAAAAGCATGATAAGTATTTTACTTTTAAGTTGTGTACCCGACTCGTAAGGGGGTCGTTAAATAAATTCGGGGTGCATGTTAACGTGGCTCCGGTAGGACGGAAGGGTCCTGCTCTAATGAATTGGTGGCTCGCTACCCCAATTCATTAGGGAACGCGCAATAGTTCCGCGCGATAGTTGGTACATAACAGGGCCCAATATGATATGGATGTATTTTTAAGTAATACCATTATGGAATTGTTTTGAAAACATTCATTGAAAGCATTTGTTATATGTGAAGAGTATGCTTATGGTACTTGATACTGCATGCTTAGAAACTTAGATGTTTAATATGCTTTGATGAACTTATACTCATGATTGATTATGTGTACATGTTATATTCTTTCGCACGGATTTTGCGAGTAGGACAGGATCCTTACTAAGCATTTTGCTTACTAGTTTATGTGTTGTCTTATGCTGCAGATAACACTTAAATGGAAGGAAGAGACAGGAGGCTGAAGATGTGTGGGGTGGTGGCTCGGGAAGAAAGATTTCTATATCTACATATTTATGCTTATGTTATGCTCCTTGACAATAAGTATTAGTGATTAGGATTGACATGACATGATAGTGTTTACCTTGGAGGTCTCTTATACTTGATTATGTTATGAGTTACATTACTAGTGATGTTATCATGTTATAGAATGACATTTGATAATTTTTGCAAGCATGCTTAGTACCTAGTTCCCTTAAGTCCTTGCATTGTTGTTTTAATGTCATGCTAGAAGATAGAAATAGAAAAAAAAATATATTACTATATGATTGAATGTACGTAACCCCGCCCCGAGAGTAGATATAAGGGCGAGCGTTACAAGAAGAGAAAAATCAGTGGAAAGCTAAACTTGCAGAATGGTTTTTAATTGGATTAAACTCTTGGGGAGCAGATTTCTGAAATCTGTGCATTGCTGAGGCTGGAATCCAATTTACTGATCTGGAATGGAATGGATTTCCAGCAGAGACAATCTGAATTTGCGACAGAAACAATGAACTGCAGCTGAAAACAAGCTGAAGATAATCTGAATTGAAGGCTGAGAAGTTGAATTGAAGCTTTTTGAAGCTGGGATCAATGCAGAAAAATTTGTGCCAAAGGAACTCCACTTGCAAGGCTGCTGAATTTGCAGTCGAATTTGCAGCTGATAGAGCAGTTCGGCCACCCTGATTGCAGCTGATTGCAGCTGCTATTTACTATAGAAATCGGGAAACATCATGCTAAATTCTGAATTGAAACAAATGCAGAAATGATTGGTGCCAAAACAGAAAAATTGTGCAGATTTGAACTGAGCTGGACTGATTTGAATTGAAACCAATGCAAAGGTACTGACAAGGACTCAGAACAAACCCACTCGAAGCCCAAGAGGTTCTGGAGAGCAGCAAGTTGATACTTGAGCTGTAAATGCAATTATAACAGAAAAAAAATCAATGAAAGCTGAGAATGCAGTTTGTGTCAAGATTGGGTTGAATTTGATTTTTCAAGGCTGTAAATCAAGGAATGAAGCACATGAATGTAGTGAAAGGAAAGGAAATGCAAGAAATGTGCTGAGCTGTATAGAATTTAAAAGTGGAACAAAAGCATTGCAAGAAGAAAAAGAAAATTCTGAAATGTTTGTGCCAAAGAGAGTAGCTATTCATTTAAAGCTCACGGCAAGGGTTGAGTTGAAGCTGATATCTGATAGGAATTTGAGCACATAAGAACTGAACAAGCAGCTGAACATTTAAAGTAGAGAAAGAAGAAAAACAGTTCAGAAGCAAGGTTGAAGTTTTGACCATTTTAAAGAAAAGAGAAGGAGATAAAGTGGCACACAAATGAAGACTTAGCACTATTAAATCATTGAAGTTTCTCTCATCCGGATTTAAGCCTTGCTCCAATACATTCTGACCTTGCTAGAGGATAAAAGAAAGAAAAAATCAGAAAAGAAGAGGGAACAAACAAGTTGGCACGCAATAGACAAGAATTGGCACATTGAGAACAAATGAAGTTTTCTTCATCCAAATGAAAAGCATTATCCAAGTTTTACTCCATCACACTTTTGATTTCACTAGAGGACTGACAAGAGGGGCAAAGCACATTGGAAACATCCTTGAGCACTCAAGTCTTCCACTCCATCAAATTTTCTATTTCCTTGGCTTTTATTCCACTCCTTGCCATTTTTCTTTGTTTTCAGTTGTTTTTGTAGATGTTGATCCTGATCGTGAATAATGGTAGAGAGTAGACAATAAGCAAGCCTATGGTAGTGCAAGAAGCATGTGTGTTTGAGTGAGCTCCACTTCCATCATCAACTTAGAACTTAAGAAGAGAGCTACCCAAAATTTTCCTTGAAAGGCTAGAGAGTTAAATTCATCTCAATGACTCATGAAGGATGAAAAGGCTAAGTTGTTGATTTAAGGACAAGATACTAATCCATAGAGCTTAGATTTATGAGAATTGACGACCCTAGGAAATTTCTTTTCATTTGCTTCTAATTATGCTTAAGAAAATCTAGGGGATACTTATTTAGTAGTTTCGCGAGACGCTCAAGCTTAAGTGTGGGGGAGTTGATAAGTACCATTTTGTTGATTATTTTAATTGCTAAAATCCATGTTTGACCCATGTTTTACTTGCTTAATTGTGATTTTACCCTAGGTTTTAGGACTTCCTCTTATTTTGGGACTTAATTGCAAAATTGCACATATTTGGATTATTTGGCCACTAAATTTTTGATCTATTTTTGTAGGCATGAAAGGTTCTTGGACCTAGGGCATACTGGGTCTAACTTGAGTCGGAAGTGGACACAGATCGCGTTATCAAGCTTCGGATTAATCCGGGCCGTCCGATTCAAAAGCGGCTGAATCTGAGCCATCCGGGACCATCTGAAGCAATCCGAGCTAGGGTTAGGGTTGATCAAGCACTCTGATCAAGATCTAAAGGTTTCATCCCAATCAGAGCTCATTCAACCGTTGGATCAAGCTCGGAGGGCTCTAGATCGTCCATTCAAAGATTAGGTTGATCTGGACCATCCGTTGCAAATCTGGAGGATCTGAGCTACCACGAGGCAGATCCTGACCCCTGATCATCATCATCAAAGTTTGGATGGAATCAGAGCAAGATCAGCCATTGGATTTCCTCAAATCAATCTGGGCCGTCCATTATTAATTACTTAAGCAAATTTTCCCAGCACTTCTCCTCGTCGCGTCTTCGCCGCAACAGTAGCTTCTTCGTTTTCTCTTTGTTTTGCTTGCAAGTTTTTCATCCAAGGAGGCGCGACCTCCTCAACCTCGACCTTGGATCAACATCTGAATGATTGAAGGATAGTTTGGTTAGAGATTTTAGCTCAATTTGCGCCGGAACAGGGACTGTTTGAGGGTTTCGACAGTTCTTCAGTCCGATCACTCGTTTCGCTTCCATAAACCATTTCCAACCATCTGAGCTGCTTGTAGGGGTTCTCAGGTGAGCTCAGATGATTCTCAAATCATCATCGCAGTTCATTCAGTTGAGATAGAGTGGATCGGATGGGAAATTCCAGCTACGCGCAGATTTGAGCAGATTAGACCGACTGAGCTGTTTTCCAATTGGTTTGCTGAGCTTAGGGGTTCGAGGCCAGTAATTGCGTGATGAACAAGGAGATTTTGAGCTTTGGAAGGGTTGAGGATTAGTTTAAATTAGGCATTTTCAGTTTTCTTTTAGCTGAAATTTAATTTCTGAAATCTGTTTCTGTTACTGAATTTCTTATCAGCTGTTTAGTTTACTTTCTTGCATTGTTTCTGATTAATTAGTGGTTCGAATTTGTTCTTCCAGTAGTTAGCTAGCTTATTTAGTTAACACTTTACTTAGTTTCATTTGCTTGCAATTTCCTACTTGCGTATCAGACAGTTATAGTTGCGTATCAAGCCCTGTAATTGTGTATCAGTCCTTTCTTTGAGTTCTTGCATTTTGTTCCAAGCTTGATTTAGTTTTACTTTATGAGTTTACCTTGCAGTTTGTCCTAGCTAAATAGCACTTGATTTTAACTTTGCGCATTAGTTATTGGGTATCAACTTCAATTCTGTAATTTGAATTTCAATTTCTGCAAACCCAGATCATTTCAGAAATTTCAGTTCATTTGCTTTTGAGTTTCGAGTCCATTAAATGGGAATTCCACTTAAGCCTTGCTGATCATCAAAATAGCAATCCATTTCAGTCATTTGCTTGTTTTGTGTCCAAGTTAACTGCTGCATTTCTGCATTTTGATCAATTCTGCCAAATTCAGCTCATTCCTGCAATTTAACATCATTTCTGCAAGTAAATAATTCTGCATTCCTTGGTTTGAATAGGATGAAGTTTGTATCAGTTAAGATCTGAGTTGGAGTTCTTTTGCATTAGAAAGTAGTTACTCAGTGTGATTCCTTGCATCTTAATTGCTGCGGCCTTCCATTTCTGCACATTCTGTCTTCAATTTCTGCACATTCTGTCTTCAACTTTCTGCACTTCTGCCGCAGGGTTCTGCACCAGCTGTTTTGGAATTCTTCATTCCAATCAGTGTTTTCTCTTCACTGGCAGCTTGGTCTTCCAGCTGAATTAATCAGCTACGAATTCCTGCATTTGGTTCCAATTTTTGGCATATCGAATTCTGCACATGAAAAGTAGTGACTTCACATGTTGCTGAGTTTCTGAATGTTCTGTTAAGATTTAATCTCTGCATTGATTGGTATCAGAAGTAGGTGGTGCTTGAAATCAGTTTCAATTGCATGTGATTTGTCTCGGAATAGTGGACTCATTTTGGCTAATTAGCTGTATTCCTTGTGTATCAAGATTTGGTGGCATGCATTTTGTATTAAGTGAGTTCGACATTGACTTTGTATCAAATTGTCTATAGAATGCTCAGCCCTTAGTTGTTTTGTATTGCAAACCCCTGTCAGCATTAGGATCAAGTTGATTTCAGCTTGATTTCCCGAATTTTGCAATTTGTATTAGTCGATTTAATTGGCCATTGGTTGAGTTGTTAATTGCCAACACTTTGTTTAACTTATTAGCTAAGTTGCTTAATTTTCATTGTGTTTCATTTCCAATTGCAACCCAAAACCCAGATTTTAATTTGAAACCCAAAATATCAACGACACATAAATACAAGCACGAATCGAACGACATCAACTAGTCCCGAGGAAAAATACGACCTGTGGCCCCTTTACTACATTTTTATATTTTTGATTGCAAAAAGGGTTTCCAGCATTTTATTCATATTTTAAATTTGAGACCCACATTCGTGACGGTCTATTTCGGGATTCATCAATCCACCAACTCAAAATTCTTAAAAGAATTTGTAAAAATAATGGAAAACGAATTCAAAATGAGCTTAGTTGGTGAGCTCAACTTCTTTCTAGGATTACAAATTAAGCAAACTAGGGATGAAAATTATGTCCATCAATCCAAATATACTAAGGAGTTAATAAAGAAATTTAAAATGGATAACTCCAAAAGCATAAGTACCCCTATGGCCACAAATGTAAAAATAGATAATGACCCTGATGGTAAACTTGTAGACCTTAAACTATATTGAAGGATGATTGGTAGTCTACTTTACCTTACAGCCAGCAGACCTGATATCCTTTTTGCTGCAGAAATGTATGCTAGATACCAAACCTGTGCTAAGGAAACGCACTTAGCAGCCCTAAAATGAATACTTAGGTACATTAAGGGCACCCTAAATGTAGAGATTTGGTATCCTAGGACCTCAACTTTTGACCTGCCAGGATACTCTGATTCTGACTATGCTGGATGCAAGCTAGATAGAAAGAGTACAAGTGGAAGCTGCCAACTTTTAGGAAATAGTCTAGTGAGTTGGTGCAGCAAAAAGCAGTACTGTGTAGCTCGATCCACAACTGAAGCTGAGTATGTTGCTTTAGGAGAGTGTGTAGCACAACACTTATGGATGATGTATACTCTTAAGGACTTCCAGCTTGATTACACCCAAACCCAAGTCTACATTGATAATATAAGTTCAATTAATCTAACTAAGAACCCAATCTAACACTCTAGAACTAAACACATAGAGGTTAAACATCACTTCGTAAGAGATCATGTAGCCAGGGGTGAGATAGTCCTTAAGCATGTAGACTCCAAATCCAACTTAGCTGATATCTTCACCAAACCCTTACCTGAGTCCAAGTTCAGCTCACTAAGAAGGCAGTTAGGGTTATGCTTGGTAGAATAGGACTGCTCTACTTATACTTCTTTTCAAAAACTGTGTTATTTCTTAGTTAATTTGAAAAATCATTTTTATTATTTTATTTAAAATGATTTCTCGACTTAGTTTTTTTAAAAAAACTTACCCCCTTCAAAACTAGGGCTTTTTTGCAAATGGACTTAGCTTAGGCTCTAACCCTAGAACTGTATGCACCTATAGATCTAGGAGCCAACATCTCACAAGCACCTTATGGTACTTTTGATTGATAACCTGAACTAGGTTGAGATGCTTAGGTCTATGCCTTGATTTAAGATGCTTTAAGTCAGTGCATCTGCAGTAATTGGGGCACTAAATGCCAATTAAACAGTAATCAGGTTAAGTGTCAAGCTTAGAAAATCTAACTTGATCAGATCACTTAACTTGACTAACCCTAGCGAAAGCTACTGTTTATAACAGTTAGTAAGTAGCAAACTGGGTTAGACAGGACCCATAAGAGAAAATTTAAATTGATTTGGTTCAGTTTATACTTAGAATTGGTTCAGTACAGCACCTTACTTTGATTACTCATTTTTTTGCTATATTTATTTTGATATATGGCAAAGGGGGAGAGATTGGAAAGGAGTGAAAAGAAGGTTTTAAAATATATTTTTTTTCAAATTAATTTTTTTTTCAAAACTTTTATCTCCTTTTTCAAAAAAAGTAAAGTAATTCAAAATCACTTTGGAAAAATTTTCTAACTGTTATAAATTCAAAATTTTGCTTGAAAATTTTTCTAAGTATTAAAACTACTTAAAATGATTTTTCTAAGTGTTAAAACTTCAGAAGCAGTTTAGAAAATTCTTTTAAGTACTTAACTCAAATTGTTTTGAAAATTCTTTTAAGTACTTGTTTTCAAAATTCTTTCAAGTACTTAACTTAAAATTGTTTTCAAAATATTCTAAGTACTTACTCTAAATTTTTTCTGGTGCAAAATTTTCTAAGTGTTTCAAAATTCCCTTGAAAATTTTCTAAATGTTAAAGCTAAACATATTGGAAAATTTTCTAAGTGCCCAACTCAAAATATTTATTGAAAAATTTTTCTAACTTAAAAATCCCATTTTGAAAATCTTCTAAGTATTGAAAACCTGAAAAACTTTTTTTTAGAAATAAAGACTCAGAAACTTTTTCAAAAACCCATGAATATTTGAAAAACTCAGGGGGAGATTTCTTCCAGGGGGAGGAAATTAAAAATGGTACTTTACTTAATTGTTGTTTAACTTAACTTTATGAACCGAGTTGTCATAAATCAAAAAGGGGGAGATTGTTGGTGCATGCAGTACCTAATGTTAGTGACATGAGAGAAGTGTCCTAAGGCAATCGCCTTATGATTGTAATCATTTATTTTTTTTAATAAATGAATATTCACTATTTGAGTATACATGATTATTTGATTAAGATCTTAAGCTCATTTACTGAATGTCCGCAATATAATTCACAGCATGAGAGAATTTGTGATGAATTCACAACTAGTGATTATCTTTACATGTGCAATTGTGAAGTATTGAAATTGTCCCTAGTCGATGAATTGATAAATACGGACACTATCAATTCTGTTGAGACTAGCATGGGTTATTCTCTAATCTACTGATTCTCACTGGCTGGTGACATGGAGATGTCCGGAGATAAACATGAATGCTAGCTAAGGGAACTAGTTCATTGGAGTGACTGGCTATAAAACTTCATATGGTAGTCTACATATAGATATGTCAGTGAAGTTCTTACTGCAGCTTAAGTGCGATGTTCCTTTGACTTGCAGTGTTCAAGTCATCTTGGTCATGGAGACTTATACTTTGACATCTTAAGCAAGCATCTCCAAGGAGGTGTAGACCCAGGATGATTGAGTATAAGCCGAAGTGCCCGAAGATGTTTGAACAACCTACAAAGGATTCACCACTCCTTGCGAGGAGATGTATACCCGAGGCCTATCGTCGGATTGTTACTCGAAGCCTCTGGCCAGAGCATGACATGTTCAGAGTATGAATCTCTTAAATACATGAAAGTAATTAGAATGCATAGGATGGGGAAACGTTACTTAGGCTAGGTGTGACGTAGTCAACCTAGTGGGGACTGACACACATAGACCATGTCTTGAACCAAGAGGGTATAAGATGGTGAAGGGAATGGGGCACGATTCATTATAGCTGCTGAAGGGTTTCAGAATCATTTCTGAGATCAACCGTTGATCTTTCAATTAATTGGGGATCATGATATACTACTAGGTGTCACTCATGATCGTTCTATAATTAATTAGTTATGTAACGACCCGACCCTGTCTGACTGTTGGCCGTGTCGTTACTCTACTACTGGTCTTCCCGCCCCTGGCCAGCGTATTTTTGCCTTCCCCAGGATTCGAACTCTAGACCTCCAGACTAAAGTACTAGAGTTCCTAACTAATCTTGGTAACCAATTGAGCTATAGCTCAATTGGTTACCAGGATTAGTTAGGAACTCTAGTACTTTAGCCTGGAGGTCTAGAGTTCGAATCCTGGGGAAGACAAAAACCCACTGGCCAGGGGCGGGAAGACCAGTAGTAGAGTAACGACACGGCCAACAGTTAGACAGGGCCGGGTCGTTACAAGTTAATTATGGACGGCCAACATAAATTGAAAGCCTATTTGGTCACACGCATAATGAGTAATTCGAAGGATTTAAAATGAGTTGAGAATTGGATTCTCCAATCGAGATAGACTATTTTGGTAAGTCCAAATAATAGTCAAAACTGAATTTATTTCAGACGCATCGGAAGCATAGAATGGCTAAGTCTTTTAAAGACTTAATGGGTGAATTAAATAAGTTTAATTCATTAAGAGATTTGATCCAATTGGGGTTAGATGAGCCGGCTAAGAAGGGGGCCTCCTCTCTTCTTGTCATGGCCGACCACCACCATAAGAGGATAAGGCTATTTTGGTTTGTTTTATAAAATAGACCAAAGGTTGGTTTATTTTATAAAAGGTTATATAAATTTTTATAATGAACCAATGGTTGGTTTGTTTTATAAATTTTTATATAATGAACCAATGGTTGGTTTGTTTTATAAATTTTTATATAATGAACCAATGGTTGGTTTGTTTTATAAATTTTTATATAATCATGCCAAAAGAAAGAGAGCCTTAATTATGGATTGATTGAGAAATTATTCCATAATCAAGAAGAAGAAGCTTGATCATGAGAGCCTTGATTATGGATTGATTGAGAAATTATTCCATAATCAAGCAGAGGTTTGCTTGGGTATTAAGAAACCTCTCCCTATATAAAGGACCCAAGGGGTGCCATGGAAGAGGATCGAAAAAAAGAATTGCTTGGGCTCTCTCCTCTTCTTCTCTCCCTCTCTCTTGGCCGGCCATAGGCCTTCCTTCTTTCTTCTTGCCGTGAGCACAAGGAAAATCATCAAGGCGACGAAGTTCTTCCATGCGACGATCTTCCTCTTCGGCCAATCTTGGTGGTGAGTCTTTCGATTTGATTACTCTCTCGGTTTTCGTCGTGTTCACGGAGAATCTAGTAGTTCTCGTGAACACGAAACTCGTGGCTTAGCGAAGTCATCCCGACGATACTCGGCGTGGATACGAATAGAGGCGGAGCTTTCAAGGGGCGCTAACGGTTGGATCTCGTCCCTTCTTCCAAGTTACGCAAGGTAATTCGTAGAGTAATTTTTTTTCTGCAAAAATTTTATATTACGATTATCTGAACACATTGCATGCTTAGGATATGTTTTAGAATAATTTAGAAAATTATTCATGTTTTTGTTTCCGCTGCATGTAATTATGTAACAATTACAATACGTGTCCGCGTTGGCATGCACCCGGTTCCAACAGTGGTATCAGAGCCGGTTAGTGTTCGACATAATCATATAATTGTTTTGTAGAAAACTTTGTCATGATCTCAATTTTGGTAAATTTTCCAATTATGGAAACTTTCAAATTATGGTAAATTTTAGATTTAGGAATTTCAAAGTTTGGAAATCCTCATGAAATTTCGCAAACTTTTGAAATATCTCTGTTTATGAAATTTTATGATAATTGTGAAAACTTTCCAATTTTGGAAATTTCCTAATTTTGGAAATTTTCTAATTTTGGAAATACGTAAGTTTTCTTTGTACCAGAAACTTACAATAATTCTGAAAACCTTTTTATTTTGGAAACTTTCCATTTACGGAAAGCTCGTAATTTTGGGCACTTTCTTTTCATGAAAGTCTAGACATTTTATGGAAACATTAATTGACAATTAAATTCAAATTGGTTTTTAAATTGTTAACAAAATTCTTTACTTTGGGGAGTGCCTCGGGGAGCCACCCAAATTAAAGTTAGTTGTTATAATTTAATTTCCTATTTTGAATATGAATTGTTAAAATTGATTTGGGTAGGCCTCGGGGAGCCATCCAAATTATATTATTAACAAGTTCTTTAATTGTCAAGTTTAATTTGGTTATGCCTCGGGGAGCAGGCCAAATTAGATTTACAATAAATTTCTTTTCTTTGGGGAGTGCCTCGGGGAGCCACCCAAAGTAATAATTAATTATCCATAAATAAAATATGTGATCAAATCTTGGAAATTTTTGAGGTGATTCTCAAACGATAATTTCCTTATTTGATTTATGAGGTGATGCTCTTACATATTGTTGTCTCTAAAATTAATTAGGAAAAATTATTTCCTATAGAGTTTATTTCCTTAAATAAGATTTTCATGAAAATAATATGTGGTTGAATTAAGGGAATCTGTCTCTTAATTTAATAAGATTTGATTTAGAGAAATCAAAGTCTTAAACATATTATTTCCGAAATTGATTATGACAATTTAGGAAATTGTTTCCCAAAACAATTCCTTGAATAAAGTGTGAAATTAGAATTAGGAAATCCGGTTCCTAATTCAATTAATGAGACTTGATAAATTAAGTCACATACATACTTTATTAAGGAAATCGTTAGAACATGACATAATTATATGTCATGAATGTGCTTAAAAGGAAAAGGATGAGACCTAAAACCCCTTACAAAATATTAAGGCCAACACCTTCCATTAATATGGTTAGAACCGGAGTTTTGTTTCTCGTTTGGGTTGATGGACACATCCATGCCCGGCTTAAACCTCAACATGTTCAAACCATGGAATTAGTTTATGATTAATATAGTTAGGGTCAGAGGTCAATCCTTTGTTTTAGTTGTTGGACACATCCAAGCCTGACTAAACGGTTGAATGAGCTCCAACCATATTAAAACTATTTCTTGATTAATGGGTTAGCCTTAAGCTTGGAGCATCGATTTGTTGTGCCACAGCCAAGGTCGATGTAAAGAGAGGTGCAGTTGGGTGCTATGTATATTGTTGCATACTTGTTAATGAGTTAACAACCTAATGATTTATGCAAACATTCAATTAGTTGATAGCATTATGTGATAGTTACATATGTATAATATGTAATCGGTATAATTACCTACCTTCATAGCTAAGAATAACTTGATGGACTCTAGCCATGGTTGTTCTTATCTATGGTTGGATATCAACCTATTTGGAGATGTTCCTACGATCTCCCGAATTGATAAAAAGGGTTATTTAATTCGAAAAATAAATAGGATTTAATTAATGTATATTGATGCATTCTTTATCATTCTTCTCAATAAGCTTAATTTGTATTTCTAGGATAATCACTTGATCATGTCTTCTCTGAATTTGCGTTCCATTTTGGACACCAATAAGCTGACTGGGCCAAACTTCATGGGCTGGCTTCGATACCTGAGGATAGTCCTCAAGGCAGAAAAGCTTGCTTATGTCCTTGAAGAACAACTTCCCAACCATCCTCTAGAAGATGCAACTCCAGCCCAGTTAGTGGCCTATCAGAAACATGTGGCCGATTATGAACTTGCGAGTTGTATCATGCTGGCCGCTATGGTACCTGAGCTGCAAAAGCAGCATGAGCATATGGATGCTCATACCATCATCTTCCATCTTCATGAGCTGTTTGACGAGCAGGCGAGATCCGAAAGGTTCGAGGTCTCCAGACTCCTCTTCACCTCTAAGATGCAGGAAGGCACTTCTGTCTCTCAGTTTGTGTTGAAGATGCTGGGGTACATTGAGCGACTAGGCACACTCGGATTTGTAATGGATCACGAACTAAGTGTTGACTTAATTCTGCATTGTTTGCCCAAGAGTTACTCATAATTTGTGATGAATTATCGGATGAACAAGCTGGAGACTACCATTCCTGAGTTGTTCAACCTGCTGAAGACTGTAGAGCCGTCTATAAAGCAGGATCAGAAGACGGTACTGTTAGTTGGTTCCTCAAAGAAAGGCTCTAAGAGGAAGCCCAAAGAACAGAATAAGGGAAATATGAAAAAGGTCAAAAAGACTGAAAAGGCACCAAAAGGCACTTGCCATCACTGCGGCAAGGAGGGTCACTGGCGAAGAAACTGCAAGGTTTATCTTGAGTCCTTGAAGAAGGCATCTGATGCCCCATCCTCTTCAGGTATCTTCATTATTGAATGCCGCTCTATTTCCTCGTCCACCTGGGTACTTGATACTGGGTGTAGCTCACATATATGTAATGACATACAGGGGCTAAGGAATAGAAGAAGACTCGTCAAGGGAGAAGCGAATTTGCGAGTTAGAAATGGAGCAAAGATTGCTGCTGTTGCCATCGGAACATATTTGCTAAAGCTCCCTACAGGACTTGTCTTAGAATTGAATAATTGTTATTTTGTTCCTTCGTTAATAAAGAACATTGTATCTATTTCATGCTTGAATGAAAAGGGTTATCATTTAACTTTTAGTAACAATTGCTGTTACATAACTTTAAATGGTGTTCTTTTTGGGACCGGAACTTTATACAAAGGTATCTACACGTTAGATTTATCCGGTGACGTTTTCAATATCGAAGTTAGCAACAAACGTGCTCGAATAGATTATCAAATAGACTCCTATACGTGGCATTGTCGTCTTGGCCATGTAAGTAAGAAACGCATGACCAAATTACACCGATGTGGAATTCTGGAATCATTTGAACTTAGTTCATTTGATACATGCGAATCATGCTTAAAAGGCAAGATGACCAAATTACCCTTTTTCGGAAAAGGTAAACTAGTGGGAGAATTGCTTGGTCTAATACATACTGATGTATGTGGACCAATGTCAACTCTTGCACAAGGAGGTTATAGCTACTTTATTACCTTTATCGATGATCACTCACGATTCGGGTATGTGTTCTTAATGAAACACAAATCTGAAGCTTTTGAGAAATTCAAAGAGTTCAGAAGTGAAGTAGAGAAACAGCTTGGCAAAAGTATTAAGATACTTCGATCCGATCGGGGTAGTGAATACTTGAGTCAAGAGTTTCAAGATTATCTTAGGGACAATGGGATATTGTCTCAATGGACTCCGCCATATACACCACAGCATAATGGTGTATCTGAGAGGCGTAACCGAACCTTGATGGACATGGTTAGATCTATGATGAATCATGCAACTCTTCCAAAATCCTTTTGGGGCTATGCGCTTAAGATAGCTGTTTACTTACTAAACAGAGTCCCGACTAAGGTAGTCTCTACTACTCCATATGAGACGTGGAATAGTAAGAAACCTCATTCAACTCACCTTAAAATATGGGGTTGCCCTGCTTATGTAAAGCGGACTGTATCAGACAAATTGGATGCAAAGTCTGATAAATGTATATTTATTGGATACCCTAAGGAAACGAAGGGTTACCAATTCTATCATCCCTTGGAACAAAAGGTGTTTGTTTCAAGGCATGCTGTATTTCTGGAAAAAGAATTTCTTTTACAAGAAAACAGTGGGAGTAGCATTGAACTTGAAGAAGTTCAATAAACTCCAATAGACATTATAGAGACACCTAGTCTAGACCCACAACCAATAACTCATAATGATGAGCTATCAGTTGAACCTAAAACAACACCATTTCTTCGTAGGTCTGATAGGACACGCAATATTCCAGAGAGATACGGATTTCTTATAAGTGAATCGAACGACGTGTTACTCGTTAACAATGACGAACCTATCAGTTATGAAGATGTTCTGATAAATTCGGAAAGGGATAAATGGCTTGAAGCCATGAAGTCGGAAATAGATTCCATGTATGAAAATCAAGTATGGGACTTGGTTATCCCGCCTGAAGGGATTAAGCCCATAGGGTGCAAGTGGGTTTTCAAGAAGAAAACCGACAGGGAAGGTAATGTTGTTACCTTTAAGGCTAGATTAGTGGCAAAAGGATATCATCAGAAACAAGGAATTGATTATGACGAAACCTATTCGACAGTAGCTATGCTCAAATCCATTCGGATGCTCCTGGCCATAGCAGCTCATTATGATTATGAGATATGGCAAATGGATGTGAAAACAGCTTTCCTTAATGGAAACCTGCTTGAGGATGTATACATTGTTGGATCGAGAAAACCGATAGAGGGGGGGGGGGTGAATATCGGAAAACTTTCGGATTTGAGTAAGAGCAGATACGCAGCGGAAATTAAAAACCAGGACACAGAGACACAGTCGATTTACTTGGTTCGGAGCATGTGTCGACTCCTACTCCAAGGCCCACGGTCGTTGACCGTTTACTTTGGGCAATTCTATATAGGCGCAAAAAGGTTTACAGAATTTAATTACAAATATAAGTGCAGTAATTAAAAAGAACGCTCTTCTTTACCGACGTCCGGAGTAGATCAACTTTTTCGGAGCAGGGGGACGTCGTCGGCTCGAGTTGGAGAGTTTCCGGAGCAAGGCACGAGCGTAGAAGAGCTTTGAGGCATTGAGAGAGTTTTTGTCCTGAAGCCTTGGTCGAAGGGCCTTTATATAGGGCCTGGGGGCGCCCGAGACGTCGGGGGCGCCCCCACGTGGCCTTTGATCCGCCAAAGTCTCGGTCGCGTCTGATCCTCTGGATCCGCTTTGACCGGGGCGCCCGGAGTGCTCGGGGCGCCCGGATTGACCGGGTCAAACTTTATCTTCTAGCTTCGAAGGCTTTTGGTTCGAGGTATGCGCATGGGGGCGCCCGGGATGCTGGGGGCGCCCGGGAGCAGCGCGGGCGCCCGGCCCAGCAGCTATTCGAACCCTTTTTCTCTTTACTTATTTTGTATGCACCTTGGGGGCGCCCGGGACACTCCGGGCGCCCTACTCAGCTACTACCTCATTCCTTTGAGGCTATCTGAGCTGCAGACACTCCTTCCTTTGGTCCTGCATCCAGGGTTAGTCCAAAACACAATAAAGCAATAAAATATTTGTTTATACAGCCTTAGCTGTCTTGGTTTTGACTTTGGTCTCCAAAATGGAGCCCTAGGTCGAACCGACGCCTACTGTTCCCTCGACGGGGAACACGTCCTCACCTACTCCTCTCGGGAGAATTTACCTGATGCCAACCGCTCCTTTGGTTGGACTTTTGCCTGACGGTCCTTTGTCAGGTCTTGTAAACTGGCAGTCCTTCGCCAGTTGCCTAGCTGTCCTTCGCTAGGTCTTCAGTCCTAGGCTGTCCTTTGCCTGGAGCCTAGTAGTCCTTCGCTAGGGCTTGATACTGGCAGTCCTTCGCCAGTTGCCTAGCAATCCTTCGCTAGGGCTTTCTTTCCTGGCATTCCTTTGCCAGTGCCTAGCAGTCCTTCGCTAGGGCTTTTCCTGCACACTAGATTAACTTGTTAGAAAACAAGAAAGACTTAACTTTTGACCTATGTTGCCATTATCAAAACACAGGTTTGACTTAGGTGCATTCTGCACCAACAATCTCCCCCTTTTTGATTATGGCAACCCTAGTTTAAAAAATATAAGTTTAAGCAAAACATGAAAAGGTTTTAACTTTTGTTCCCTCCCCCTGGAAGGAATCTCCCCCTAGATTTTTCAAAAATTCGTGGGGTTTAAAAAACTTGTACTTGAAAACTTTTTGAAAATGTTAGCTTAAGTGAGAATTTCAGTTTTAATTAAGCTTTGAAAACCTTAAGCTTTTAGAGTACTTTAAAAAATTTTGACAAGCTTAAGTAAGAACCTTTTGAAAGGCTAGAGGACTTAGGAAAATTTTGAAAGCTTGAGTAAAAATCTTGCAGCTAGAGTACTTAGCAACATTTTAAAAGCTTTAAGAAATTTTGAAGCTGGAGTACTTAGGCAAAATTTTGAAGGCTTTAAGAACTTTTGAAACTGGATTACTTAGGCAAAATTTTTGAAAGTTTTAAGAACTTTTGAAACTGGAGTACTTAGGCAAAATTTTTGAAAGCTTTAAGAAATTTTGAGTACTTCTTCAAAAAGTTTAAGCTTTTGAATAAAGGAAAAATTTTGAAAACTTTTGAAAGCTTTTTGAATAAAAGAGAATTTTACTCTATAAGATTTTGAATAAGAGATAAGAAAATTTTACTCTATCCTTTTTGAATAAAGGAAAAATTTTGAAAAAGTAGTTTTTCTCTTTCCTTTCCTATCTCTCCCCCTTTGCCATATATCAAAACAGATAAATATAGCATGTATAAAGGAAATAAATAAGAATTTGCTGTACTGAACCAGTTCATAATTAGATTTATACTAAATCAATCAATTTTCTCTGTAGGGACTTGTCTAACCCAATTAGCTACTTACTAACTGTTATAAACAGTAGTTTTTGCTAGGGTTAGTCAAGTTAAGTGTTTCTGTTCAAGTTAGATTTTCTAAACTTGACACTTAACTGGATTGCTGTTTAAGTTGTATTTAGTGCCCCAATTACTGCAGATGCACTGACTTAAAGCATCTTGAATTAAGGCAAAGACCTAAGCATCTCAACCCTTTCTAGGTTATCAATCAAAAATACCCTAAGGTGCTTGTGAGATGCTGGCTTCTAAGTCTATAGGTGCATGCAGTTCTAGAGTTAGGGCCTAGGCTAAGTCCATTTTCGAAAAAGTCCTAATTTTTAAAGGGGGTAGTTTTGCAATAAAACTAAGTAAAAAAATGAAAACTGATTTTGAAATTAAGTAAAACAGTTTTTTAAAAAAATTTTAAAAACAATTTTAAATCAAGTCGAAAAAAATAATCTATTCTACAAAGCACAATCCTAACTGCCTTCTTAGTGAGCTGAACTCAGACTCAGGTAAGGGCTTTGTGAATATATCAGCTAGGTAGGATTTAGAGTCAATATACTTAAGTACTATTTCACCCCTGGTTACATGGTCTCTTACAAAATGATGTTTGACTTCTATATGTTTGGTTCTGGAGTGTTGGATTGGGTTCTTAGTTAAATTAATTGAACTTATATTGTGAATAAATACTTGAGTTTGGGTGTAGTTGAGCTAAAAGTCCTTAAGTGTGTGCATCATCCATAAAAGTTGAGCCACACACTCTCCTAATGCCACATACTCAGCTTCAGTTATGGATAGAGCCACACAATGTTGTTTTCTGCTGCACCAACTGACTAGACTCTGACCTAACAGTTGGCAGCTTCCACTTGTGCTCTTTCTATCTAATTTACAGCCAGCATAGTCAGAATCTGAGTACCCAGTTAAAGCAAAAGTTGAGGTCCTAGGATACCAAATCCCTACATTTAGGGTGCCCTTTATATATCTCAGTATTCTTTTTAGGGCTGCTAAGTGTGTTTCCTTAGCACAGGTTTGGTATCTAGCACACATCCCTATAGCAAAGAGAATATCAGGTCTACTGGCTGTAAGGTACAGTAGGCTACCTATCATACTCCTATAGAGTTTAAGGTCTACTGATTTACCATCAGGGTCACTATCTATTTTTATATTAGTGGCCATGGGGGTACTTATGCTTTTAGAGTTATCCATTTTAAATTTCTTTATTAATTCTTTAGCATATTTGAATTGATGAACATAGTTACCATCCCTAGTTTGTTTGATTTGTAGTCCTAGGAAAAATGTAAGCTCACCAACTAAGCTCATTTCAAATTCATCTTCTATTATCTTGACAAATTCTTTTAGAAAGTTGGTGTTGGTGGATCCAAAGATTATGTCATCTACGTAAATTTGGGCAATAAATATATCTTTTCCTAGGGTTTTAATAAATAATGTTGAGTCAATTTGGCCTTGTTTAAATTCTTTAGAAGTTAAATAGGTTGATAATCGTTCATACCAGGCCCTAGGTGCTTGTTTTAGCCCATATAATGCTTTGGTTAGTTTGTAAACATGGTTAGGTTTATCTAAGTCCTCAAACCCTAGGGGTTGTCCTACATAAACTTCTTCTTTAATGAATTCATTTAAGAAGGCTGACTTTACATCCATTTGATATAACTTAAATCCTTTATGGGATGCAAAGGCTAACAACATTCTAATGGACTCAAGTCTAGCTACTGGGGCATATGTTTCATCGTAGTCTAATCCCTCTACTTGGCTGAAACCCTTTGCTACTAAGCGGGCTTTATTTCTGACTATTTCTCCTTGGTCATTCAGCTTATTCCTAAAGACCCACTTAGTGTCAATGATGGATTTGCCCTCAGGTTTAGGTACTAATTCCCAGACTTGGTTTCTCTCGAATTGAGCTAGTTCTTCTTGCATCGCTATGATCCAATCAGGATCAGGTATGGCTTCTTCTATAGTTTTGGGTTCAAATTTTGATATCATAGCTATTTGGCTAAGGTTCCTATAGGAAGACCTAGTCCTGACTCCTAGAGTTGGATCACCCACAATTTGATCGGTTGGGTGACTAAGTCTGGGTTTCTTTGTTCTTCTAGAGCTTGGTTCAGCCTCAGGTCTAGCTAGTTGGTTTGGTTCACTATTTGATTCGACTCTTTGGGCTGGTTCATTTGTTGGTTCGATTCTTGGTTCAGTTAATTCATTCATTGGTTCAATAGTTAGTTCGTGTAAGGGTTCAATTAATGGTTCAATAATTTGTTCATTATTTTCTTGGTCAGAGTTTGATGAAATTGGGTCTGGATTATTAGATGTTGAATTGATTTCTTCATCAAAAATTAAGTTTGTTGTTTCTTCAATTTTCTTAGTTTGTTTGTTGTAAGCTCTATAGGCTCTACTTGTGGTTGAATATCCTAGGAAAATATCTGGGTTTGACTTAGATTGAAATTTTCCTAAATGGTCTTTGGTGTTTAGGATATGGACTTTGCACCCAAAGACCCTTAGGTAATGTAGGTTTGGGAGTCTATGGTAGTACAGTTCATAGGGGGTTTTGTTGTGTCGTTTGTTAATCAAAACCCTATTTTGGATATAACAGGCTGTACTAGTTGCTTCTGCCCAAAATTGATTTGCTAGTTTAAATTCGTTGAGCATAGCCCTAGCGGCTTCTTGTAATGTTCTATTCCTTCGCTCGACTATCCCATTTTGTTGGGGAGTTCTAGGACATGAAAATTCATGTAAATACCTATTTACCTTACAGAATTCCTCAAACCGTTGATTCTCAAACTCCCCCCCGTGATCACTCCTAAGTCTTTTTATTTTAGTGTCGTTTTGATTTTCAATTAGTTTACAGAATTCAATAAATAGGTTTAGGGTTTCATCTTTGGTTTTTAGGAACCTAACCCAGGTAAACCTAGAGTAATCATCAACTATTACTAAGCAGTATCGGTTCCCGCTTAGTGACTTGGCTCCATGTGAATCAAATAGGTCAAGGTGCAGGAGCTCAAGTGTGGTTTGAGTTAAATTAGACTGGATTAGTTTGTGATTGGATTTGGTTTGTTTGCCTTGATTACATGATTCACATATTAGATTTTCATTATTTTTGATTTTGGGGATACCTTTGATTAAGCCAAGTTGGGTAATTTTTGAGATAGTTCTCACATTGCTATGACCTAATCTCCTATGCCAGAGGTTTGTTTGTTCTAATTGTGTTAACATACATTTGGGTATAAGGGGAAGATTTATAGTGTATACATTATTTTTCCTAGTGCCCTTAAGTATGATTGCTGAGTCTTGTTTATTTCTAATTAGGCAGTTAGAATTGTTGAAAGTAACTATATAACCAGAATCACATAACTGACTTATGCTAAGCAAGTTAAAATTAAAGTTTTCAACCAATAGAACTTTCTTAATAATGAAATCAGATTTAAGTTCAATATTACCTGACCCTTGAGTGTAGCATTATTGTCAAATGCCACTGAGCCTAGGTTTTTGAGTTTGAGCTTGGTGAACTTCAATTTATCTCCAGTCATGTGTCTGGAGCAACTGCTATCCAACATCCATTGGTCCAAATCTTTATGTTCCTACGCATAAAGAATTTTCTTGATTTGGATCCAATTAGAATCAGGAATAGCTTAAATTGAGTTTCACTGCCTAGTCTGTCTCACCCAAATCTAGGGTTTTCAATCACGTTAGCCTTATGGTTTTCGTGAGACAGGTTTTGATAGTTAAGATTATTTTGAAAATTTTGATTAATTTTGAAAACATAATTAATTTTGAAATTTTCGAAAAGATGTTTAAATCTACACTTAACTGAAATTTTGTGTTAGATTCGAATTTGACAAAAATTAATTTGAATTTGAATTTCAAAAATTGGCTTCCAGGTCTTGGCGAGGCACTAGGCCTTCTTTGGCCGAAGCCTTATGGGATCATCCACCCTTTCCTTGACAAAGCCTTTTAATGAAATTTCATTTTCAAAATTATTCTTTGAAAAATTTCTGGTCTAACTAGTTTGGATTTTGGATCGGTAGCTTCGGCTGGTTTCACCAGTCTAAAGAGACCAAGTAAACTTGATCTTATTAGAATTGGTTTCCCCAACGTACTATCATCTCACCTCCACCCAATACTATGTTTTCAAGTTTCAGTTAAGTTTGTTTAGTCCTTAAACTAGCCTAAGTCTAAGCATGGTAAATTGCAGAAATTAAATAAACAGGCAAACAATCATATTGCAATTAAAAAAATTTATCTAATAATGAATATAGTTTTCAGTTTGGCTCCCCCTGGACTAAAGCCACGGTGATGGTTAGGCATGATGTGAATCTTGTCCTTGGGGATCCAATACTGATTTGATCCAGTTGGTTTGTTCAGGTATAGTTTAGGTACCCATGCCTGAATTTTACCTCTGGACTGATTCAGTACAGCAAAGTATGATCTTTGCCGAGATTTGCTTCTGTAGCCCAATCCGGATCGATTTAGAACTGATTTCTGTTTTCCAAGGATCATGTCAAGACCCTTGGAACCAGATGTGAATCGTTCTAATGCTGATCTAAGATCCTTAACTTGAGTTTTCAGGGAGGAGTTCTCCTTTTCAAGTTTTTCAACTTGAGTAGGAGTTCCTTCCTGAACCTTCTCGGTTAAGGGTTTAGAGTCAGCTCCCTCTTTCAGGAGTTTTACTTCCTGTCGGAGGGATTCGACTCGGAGTTTGGCTTTTGCCAAATCTCGAGAAAGAAAGGAAATTAATTCGCTTAATTGCAATCTATTAAAACCAGTTACCTTAATTTCTCCGTCTTCTGTGAAGGTCAGCTCGCCGTCCTCTTGTTCTGTTTCTGACTCAGTCTCGACTTTATCTAAGGCGGTCAAAGCTAGGAGATTGGACTGTGGTGCCTCTTCTTCTTCTTCTTCTGAGGAAGACTCGTCCCAGGTTGCTTGTAATGCCTTCTTCCTTCTCGTCTTTTTAGTCTCCTTTAGGTTAGGGCATTCTGACTTGTAGTGGCCCTTTTTCTTGCACTCGTAGCAGGTTACATTGGGCTTGTTTGCGGGTTCAGCTGGTTCGTCCTTTCTTCGGCCGGTTTTCCGTTTGTTGGTTTGGTTCTTCAGCTCCTTGTAGTAGCTTCGAGCGAGCTGGACCAGCTTAGTTTGTTCTCCTTCTTCGTCTTCTGAGTCTGAGTCTGAGTTAGACTCCGGTTCAGGTTCAGGCTTCTTCTGTGACGACCCACCTTTCATTACTTACATAAGCTTTAAGTTACTACTACTTGACTTCCCTTAACTCGCTCTAAATTTTTTTTTTCCTTCTCTTTTTTTTTCCAAAAAAAAACAAAACAACTTTCATTTTATTTGCTTTGCAAGGATTTGACCCCTAGACCTCTTAGTTGTAACATTAAAGCACTAACCAGCTGCTCTACACAACTTCTTTTTAATGGTACCAGTCGACTGCTATATAGCCAGTCGACTGGTATTGGCCACAGCAAGTTTCTGGGCGCGGCACCAGTCGACTGGCCTCTTGGCAGTCAACTGATGCATCGAACAGAAGCTACTGTTCGATAGGGCAGTCGACTGGTTCTGAACCAGTCGACTGGCACGCCTGAAAACCTGCATTTCAGACCTGAAAACTTGTTTCAAAGGTCCACAATTCACATACTTTCAAGCCATACAAAGACATAACACCATTTCTATACTCTATACTAGTTTTCTAAACATTTTAGCCAATCAAAACAACTTCATAAACTTGAAATTAGGACTTTTGCGGAAGTAAATAAGCTATCAAAATCTATGTGAACTTTAGACTAGAGTTTGTACAAAATTTTGTATCTATGCAAGGTTTAAACAAAGTCATTCATTCTACCACATCAAAATACCAAAACACATGTTCTACAAGACTTAGCCTAATGATCTCTTCCACGGTTCCGCCGCCACTGAACATCAATGCAAGTCCCTTCGCCTCCTTAACTTATGCTTTTTCTTTACCTTTGTCTGCAATAGAAGGAAATGCAACTAATAAGCGAAATGCTTAGTAAGTAAATCCTAACTCACAAATCCAACGATAAGGGATAAACATGCTCTTTTCAAGTAATGCTTGCTTCAAAACACATGCACTTGGAAATAATTACACATGAGAACTTTCATACACTTATCATGCTCAATCATGCTTAAAAATATTTACTAGCATCAAAACACTTGCAAACTTAACATGCTCATGATTTCTTTTGCAAACTTACTAATGATACATTTCCACACTTTCAAACACTAACTTCTTTGCTCTTTCTCTTTAACATGCTTGTAACATAACCATGTTATCATACATAACAAAACATACACTTAAGGAAATTGAAACAATTTCATATACTTATATACTTCAAAATAATAATCAACTTTCTCAGGCCTTGACAATGTACCTGGTATCAGTGTACCAATGCGCGCATCCCTAATAGGTTTCGGGGTAGCTAGCCACCGCACCCTATTAGAGCTTCTTTCTAACTTTCTGTGGGCCTCTCTTTTGCCCGGTACATGTCACTTTACAAAAGTAAAATACTTTCTTACTCATAATGCTTATATTTATCAAGCTAACTTTCTTTTTCATAAATCTTGCACTATAAACCTTTACCTTTTCTTACTTGGAACTTTCATCGAGCACCTTGCGTGCCCTTAACCCCAAAAATCCTTTTTGGGACTTCTCAAGAACTTGCTCTTGTCATACTTAGGTCACATACATAAAAAAACTTACTCCAATTCATATTCTATGATAAAACATGTATTCTTTAGGAACTTAAAACACACAAATAAGAAAACCATAATCTTAAAGCATGCATTTAGATCACAAACATGGTTCTACAACGAGAAATACATGGCGAAACAACTTCTATTGCAGGTGAGTAATTTACTTACCCTTTTCTTGAAGAAAACTCACTAAGTATCTCGAAATTGCTAGTGTAGGGCTCATTTCCTCTTCCTTTGCAAGAAATCTCCACTCTTTAGCCCTAGGGAAGAAGCCCTAGGCTCTCCACTCAAGAGGAGGAAGAAGGAGGAAGAAAACCCCTTGTTTTCTCCCTGTTTTCGCAGCTCCCAACCCCTGCTCGCGCGGCCTCCCGAAACCCTAAAAGGGGTCTTAACACAACTTAAGTGGGAGTTTCAATACCTCTTAATGAAACGGGCTAACTACCCTATAACATTATTTCTCTCCACCTTTTTCTGTACTTGATACCCTAGCTCGTCTGGTCAGCTGCGCACCCTTAGGGGCTTGCTCCTCCTGTGGTCGTGAGTTCGAACCCCTGCTGCCCTTTACAGTTTTTTTTTCTAATTTCATTCCGAAAAAATGCTATAATATTCCGAAAAATGCTAAAAAAATTCCTAAAAATCCCTAATAATACCAGGAAATTATTGGGTGTTACAATCCTTCCTACCTTATAAAAAGTTCGTCCTCGAACTTAGAACAGCTCTGGATACTTTTGCCTCATGCTATCTTCTGATTCCCAAGTTGCCTCTTCATACTTCTGATTCAGCCATAAGACTTTCACTAATGGTACAACTTTGTTTCTCAGCTTCTTATCTGCTCGATCTATTATCTGAATAGGTCGACTTTCATAACTGAGATCTTCTTGCACTTGTACCATCTGTGGCTCAATCACTTGGTTGGCATCTGGGATATGCTTCTTTAGCATTGAGACATGGAACACATTGTGTATTGCTGACATCTCTGAGGGTAGCTCCAACTCATAAGCTACTTTGCCAACTCTTTTCGTCACTGGGTAGGGTCCTACGTATCGAGGACTTAGCTTGCCTTTCTTGCCAAATCTCATCACACCCTTCATAGGAGCTACTTTGAGGAAAACTGTATCCCCAACTTCAAACTCTAACGGCCTACGGCGTACATCGGCGTAACTCTTTTGCCTACTCTGAGCAGCCTCTATCCTCTGGCGGATGCTCTTTATAGCTTCTGTGGTATCATCTATAAGATCAGTCTGTGACCCCATTTCCTTCTTTTCACTACCTTCATACCAACAGAGGGGAGATCTACACTTCCTACCATAAAGAGCTTCATAGGGTGCCATACCAATAGTGGCTTGGTAATTGTTGTTGTATGCAAACTCAGCTAAACATAAATACTTGCACCAACTGCCCTTGAAGTCCAATGCACAAACTCTGAGCATATCTTCTAGAACCTGATTCACTCTCTCTGTCTGTCCATCAGTCTGGGGATGGAAAGCTGTGCTGAATTTCAGTTTGGTGCCTAACGCTGTCTGTACACACTCCCAAAAGTGTGAAGTGAAACGACCATCCCTATCAGAGATAATGGTCTTTGGGACTCCGTGTAGTCGGATCACTTCCTGCACATATAATTGGGCTAACTTTTCAATTGAGTAAGACACTCTGATTGCCAAAAAGTGGGCAGACTTGGTCAATCTGTCTACTATCACCCAAATAGCATCATAGCCATTAGTTGTCTTTGGTAGACCAACTATGAAATCCATGGCTATGTCTTCCCATTTCCACTCTGGAATCTGAATGGGCTGTAGGACACCTCCTGGTCTCTGGTGTTCTGCTTTAACTCTCTGACATGTCAGGCAGGTGCTGACATACTTAGCTATGTCTCTCTTCATCCCTGACCACCAAAATCTTCCTTTCAAATCCTGGTACATCTTAGTGGAACCAGGATGCATTGAGTAGGGAGTTCCATGGGCTTCTTCAAGAATCTTCTTTCTCAGCTCTTCATGATTGGGGACACATAAACGGTCACCATAGTAGAGTATCCCACTGTTAGATACTCTAAACTCTTTACTCTCTCCTTCTCGCATTTCCTTCTTGATCCTTTGGATATCAGAATCCTCAGCTTGCTCTTCCTGTATCTCTTCAAGTAAAGTTGACCCTAGTGTCAATAGAGCTAGCTGTCCATCAATAATCTCCACTCCATAATCTACTATCTCTTTCTGTAATGGTGGTGCCAATGATGATAAGGACATCAAAGTGGCACAAGTCTTTCTACTCAGTGCATCTGCTACTCTATTTGCCTTACCAGGGTGGTAAAGAATCTCACAGTCATAGTCCTTTACTAACTCGAGCCACCTTCGCTGTCTCATATTGAGGTCTTTCTGAGTGAGAAAATATTTCAGACTCTGGTGATCTGTATAAATCTTACACTGCACTCCATACAAGTAATGCCTCCATATCTTTAGAGCAAAGACTACAGCTGCCAACTCCAGATCATGAGTGGGGTAATTCTTTTCATAGTCCTTGAGTTGCCTGGAAGCATAAGCTATGACTTTGCCTTCTTGCATAAGGACTGCTCCAAGTCCTAGCTTTGATGCATCACTGTATATATCAAAGCTCTTATCACCTTCGGGTACTGTAAGGATAGGAGCGCTGGTCAGTCTCTTCTTCAACTAAAAGAAGCTCTGCTCACAGTCCTCAGTCCACTCATACTTCTTATTCTTTCTGGTCAGGGCTGTAAGTGGAGAAGCTATCTTTGAAAAGTCCTCTACAAACCTTCTGTAATACCCTGCCAAATCCAGAAAACTTCTGATCTCACTGGCATTCTTTGGTTGACTCCAGTTACTAATTGCTTCAATCTTGGCTGGGTCTACCATAATACCATCCTTGGAAATATTGTGGCCTAGGAAGGCCACCTGATCAAGCCAAAACTCACACTTTGAGAATTTGGCGTACAACTCCTTCTGGTGTAAGGTTTGCAACACTATCTTCAGGTGTTCTTCATGTTCTTTCTGAGTCTTTGAATACACTAGGATATCATCAATGAAGACAATGACGAACTTGTCCAGAAAATCCTTGAACACTCTATTCATTAGATCCATAAACGTCGCAGGGGCGTTTGTCACTCCAAAGGGCATGACCACAAACTCATAGTGCCCATATCTTGTACTGAAAGCAGTCCTTGGCACATCACTCTCCTTCACTCTGAGCTGATGGTAACCTGATCGCAGATCTATCTTGGAGAACACTGTGGCTCCCTTCAGCTGATCAAATAAATCATCTATCCTTGGCAAAGGATATCTGTTCTTGATGGTTACCTTATTCAAAGCTTGATAATCTATGCACATTCGCATAGATCCATCTTTCTTCTTGACAAACAGTACAGGAGCTCCCCAAGGTGAATGACTAGGGCGGATGAAACCCTTGTCAAGCAGCTCTTGCAATTGTTCTTGTAATTCTTTCAGTTCTGCTGGCGCCATGCGATAAGGTGCCTTCGAAATTGGGTTGGTTTCTGGGGCCAACTCAATTTCAAACTCAATTTCCCGATTGGGAGGGAGTCCTGGTAACTCTTCAGGAAACACCTCGGGATAGTCATAGACTACCCTCACTTCTTCTCTCTTCAATCCTTCTCCTTGACTTGCATCCACTATATGAGCTAGAAAACCAGAGCACCCCCTTCTCTAACATTCTCTGAGCTTGTAAGGTAGATAGGAACCTCTTTGTCTTTCTCCTTGGGTCTCCAATAAACTCAAATGAAGGTTCTGCTTCTGGTGTGAACTTGACTTTTCTCTTGCGGCAGTCTATAGAAGCATTGTACTTGCTCAAGAAGTCCATCCCTAAAATGACATCGTAATCCTTCATCTCAAGGACTACCAAGTCACTGTAGAGCTCTCGGTTGGAAATCCAGATTGGTACTGCCCTCAGCCTCTCAGTAGAGGCTATTACTTCCCCCGATGGTAAGGTTGTTAAGAACTTCATCGTTCAACCTTTCTGGTGGTCTTTGTACTGTTTAAGTAGTGCTCGATGATCAAAGCACTACTTATCAGTTCTTCAGAGGTTTGCGACCTCTTAACACTGCTGGCCACATTTAACGCTATCTCAGGCCTTAACATCTTGAGCCTTAGCCTGACTCTCTCTTTTTCTGTGCTAACTAGCTCTGGGCACAGATGAGCTAACCGATTAAACTTCTTCACTGCTTCATCCACGGACAGTTCTCCAGGTCTGAACTCCGTGAATTCATCATAACGCTTGTTGGTTACTCGCATATGAATGTATTCTTTAAAGAACTCGATCTCGAAGTCGGCCCATGTCATCTGGCTAACATTTCTCTTGGCCTTGACTCTCTCCCATTATATTCTAGCATCTTCGGCAAGGCAGAAAGATGCACACTTTATCTTCTCTACCTCAGGCTAGTCCAGTAGCTCTACTATGCTTTCCAAAGTTCTGATCCATGCTTGAGCATCCCATGGTTCACTTGTGCCTGAGAAGTTCTCTGGCTTCAGTTTCTACCACTGGATGAGGTACGCTTCTTGCCTTACCCCCCTTGTCGGGACTATAGATGTAACCGATGGATCGTCGGTCACAACTGGTGCCACTACATTCTCCACCGGCGAGGTAATGGGAGCGGCCTACTGGTTAGTCATCATGGTGGCAATAACTTGCAGCTATTCTACTACTTACCTTTGTAACCGAGCCACCACCTCTAAAAGATTTGGTGGTGGTACTGACTTTGTTGCCTCTTGCCCTTTAGGAGCTCACTCCTCATTTTGGGCTTTTCTAGGACGTCCTCTTGACATTCTCTTACTCTATATCATAAAGAGACTATGTTGCCTCTTGCCCTCTAGGAGCTCGCTCCTCATTTTGGGCCTTTCTAGGACGTCCTCTTGCCATTCTCTTACTCTATAGTGTAAAGAAAATAAAAACTCATTATCTCTTACTAACTTACTTTATTATCTCCTTGCACATATTAGCATAAAATAATACCAATATACTTTTCTATCATCATGCACTTACTGATACTAGCAGTCAATAATAAAAAGCATATAAAACTACAACATATGAACTTTTTACTTGGTAGGCGGCAGGATTGATGCTTGATGTCAGTGTGGCGGAAGGGTGGAACCTTTTTGCTCTGATACCACTCTGTGACGACCCACCTTTCGTTACTTACATAAGCTTTAAGTTACTACTACTTGACTTCCCTTAACTCGCTCTAAATTTTTTTTTTCCTTCTCTTTTTTTTTCCAAAAAAAAACAAAACAACTTTCATTTTATTTGCTTTGCAAGGATTTGACCCCTAGACCTCTTAGTTGTAACATTAAAGCACTAACCAGCTGCTCAACACAACTTCTTTTTAATGGTACCAGTCGACTGCTATATAGCCAGTCGACTGGTATCGGCCACAGCAAGTTTCTGGGCGCGGCACCAGTCGACTGGCCTCTTGGCAGTCAACTGATGCATCGAACAGAAGCTACTGTTCGATAGGCCAGTCGACTGGTTCTGAACCAGTCGACTGGCACGCCTGAAAACCTGCATTTCAGACCTGAAAACTTGTTTCAAAGGTCCACAATTCACATACTTTCAAGCCATACAAAGACATAACATCATTTCTATACTCTATGCTAGTTTTCTAAACATTTTAGCCAATCAAAACAACTTCATAAACTTGAAATTAGGACTTTTATGGAAGTAAATAAGCTATCAAAATCTATGTGAACTTTAGACTAGAGTTTGTACCAAATTTTGTATCTATGCAAGGTTTAAACAAAGTCATTCATTCTACCACTTCAAAATACCAAAACACATGTTCTACAAGACTTAGCCTAATGATCTCTTCCACGGTTCCGCCGCCACTGAACATCAATGCAAGTCCCTTCGCCTCCTTAACTTATGCTTTTTCTTTACCTTTGTGTGCAATAGAAGGAAATGCAACTAATAAGCAAAATGCTTAGTAAGTAAATCCTAACTCACAAATCCAACGATAAGGGATAAACATGCTCTTTTCAAGTAATGCTTGCTTCAAAACACATGCACTTGGAAATAATTACACATGAGAGCTTTCATACACTTATCATGCTCAAAAATATTTACTAGCATCAAAACACTTGCAAACTTAACATGCTCATGATTTCTTTTGCAAACTTACTAATGATACATTTCCACACTTTCAAACACTAACTTCTTTGCTCTTTCTCTTTAACATGCTTGTAACATAACCATGTTATCATACATAACAAAACATACACTTAAGGAAATTGAAACAATTTCATATACTTATATACTTCAAAATAATAATCAACTTTCTCAGGCCTTGACAATGTACCTGGTATCAGTGTACCAATGCGCGCATCCCTAATAGGTTTCGGGGTAGCTAGCCACCGCACCCTATTAGAGCTTCTTTCTAACTTTCTGTGGGCCTCTCTTTTGCCCGGTACATGTCACTTTACAAAAGTAAAATACTTTCTTACTTATAATGCTTGTATTTATCAAGCTAACTTTCTTTTTCATAAATCTTGCACTATAAACCTTTACCTTTTCTTACTTGGAACTTTCATCGAGCACCTTGCATGCCCTTAACCCCAAAACTCCTTTTTGGGACTTTTCAAGAACTTACTCTTGTCATACTTAGGTCACATACATAAAAAAACTTACTCCAATTCATATTCTATGATAAAACATGTATTCTTTAGGAACTTAAAACACACAAATAAGAAAACCATAATCTTAAAGCATGCATTTAGATCACAAACATGGTTCTACAACGAGAAATACATGACGAAACAACTTCTATTGCAGGTGAGTAATTTACTTACCCTTTTCTTGAAGAAAACTCACTAAGTATCTCGAAATTCCTAGTGTAGGGCTCATTTCCTCTTCCTTTGCAAGAAATCTCCACTCCTTAACCCTAGGGAAAAAGCCCTAGGCTCTCCACTCAAGAGGAGGAAGAAGGAGGAAGAAAACCCCTTGTTTTCTCCCTGTTTTCGCAGCTCCCAACCCCTGCTCGCGCGGCCTCCCGAAACCCTAAAAGGGGTCTTAACACAACTTAAGTGGGAGTTTCAATACCTTTTAATGAAATGGGCTAACTACCCTATAATATTATTTCTCTCCACCTTTTTCTGTGCTTGATACCCTAGCCCGTCTGGTCAGCTGCGCGCCCTTAGGGGCTTGCTCCTCTTGTGGTCGTGAGTTCAAACCCCTGCTGCCCTTTCTAGTTTTTTTTCTAATTTCATTCCGAAAAAATGCTATAATATTCCGAAAAATGCTAGAAAAATTCCTAAAAATCCCTAATAATACCAGGAAATTATTGGGTGTTACATCTTCTTTGTTGTCCTTCCAGTCTTGCCTGCAAGAAAAGCAATACCTTTCTCGACCACATTGGTGTTAGTTTATTCGTGCAGTTCTAGCTCGGAAAATAATTCATCTAATTTTATTTTAGAAAGATCTCTAGAGACCTTATATGCATCTACCATAGATGCCCACAAGGTGTTTCTAGGGAAGGCATTTAGAGCATACCTTATTAGGTCACGGTTTTCAACCTTGTGACCTATTGTGTGAAGACCGTTCATTACCTCTTGGATTTGTGCGTGGAGCTGGGCTGCTGTTTCGTTGTCAGCCATCTTGATGGTGTAGAGTTTGTTTAGTAGTAGATCCCTCTTGCTGATCCTGGTATCTGAGGTCCCTTCGTGCAGCTCGATCAGTTTTGTCCACAGCTCCTTTGCACTGTTGAAGGGGCCCACGCGGTTCAGCTCCTCTTTTGTCAATCCGCTTTGAAGAGTCTGAGTAGCTTTTGCGTCGGCTTCTATCTTTCGCTTTAGGGTGTTGTCCCATTCAGAGTAGTTCTGAGGAAGTCCTTCGGCATTTCGGGGGATCTCCAGACCGGACTGGATAATGATCCACATGTCCACCTGAGTTTTCAGGTGGACCTCCATACGACTTTTCCAGTAAGAAAAGTCTTCTCCATTGAAGAGTGGAGGTCTGGCGGTGCTGAATCCCTCTTGCATGGCCATTTAGTCTGAAAAAGAAAACTTAAAGGATTTTCCAAGACTAGGTCTTGGATTAGCAGTGCTAGATAAATTAAATAACGAGGGGTGTTGCACCAACCTCGCAAAAAAATCGAATGAAATATTTAACGAAAAATTCGTAAGGGAAAAGAAATAGAAAAATAAAAATTCGAAAAAAAATTTCAAACTGGTGGTTGCACCAGGTTTGAACTTCCCCGCTCTGATACCACTTGTTGGATCGAGAAAACCGATAGAGGGGGGGTGAATATCGGAAAACTTTCGGATTTGAGTAAGAGCAGATACGCAGCGGAAATTAAAAACCAAGACACAGAGACACAGTCGATTTACTTGGTTCGGAGCCTGTGTCGACTCCTACTCCAAGGCCCACGGTCGTTGACCGTTTACTTTGGGCAATTCTATATAGGCGCAAAAAGGTTTACAGAATTTAATTACAAATATAAGTGCAGTAATTAAAAAGAACGCTCTTCTTTACCGACGTCCGGAGTAGATCAACTTTTTCGGAGCAGCGGGACGTCGTCGGCTCGAGTTGGAGAGTGTCCAGAGCAAGGCACGAGCGTAGAAGAGCTTTGAGGCGTTGAGAGAGTTTTTGTCCTGAAGCCTTGGTCGAAGGGCCTTTATATAGGGCCTGGGGGCGCTCGGGACGTCGGGGGCGCCCCCCACGTGGCCTTTTATCCGCCAAAGTCTCGGTCGCGTCTGATCCTCTGGATCCGCTTTGACCGGGGTGCCCGGAGCGCTCGGGGCGCCCGGATTGACCGGGTCAAACTTTATCTTCTGGCTTCGAAGGCTTTTGGTTCGAGGTATGCGCATGGGGGCGCCCGGGACGCTGGGGGCGCCCGGGAGCACGGGGGCGCCCGGCCCAGCAGCTATTCGAACCCTTTTTCTCTTTACTTGTTTTGTATGCACCTTGGGGGCGCCCGGAACACTCCGGGCGCCCTACTCAGCTACTACCTCATTCCTTTGAGGCTATCTGAGCTGCAGACACTCCTTCCTTTGGTCCTGCATCCAGGGTTAGTCCAAAACATAATAAAGCAATAAAATATTTGTTTATACAGCCTTAGCTGTCTTGGTTCTGACTTTGGTCTCCAAAATGGAGCCCTAGGTCGAACCGACGCCTACTGTTCCCTCGACGGGGAACGCGTCCTCACCTACTCCTCTCTGGAGAATTTACCTGATGCCAACCGCTCCTTTGGTTGGACTTTTGCCTGACGGTCCTTTGTCAGGTCTTGTAAACTGGCAGTCCTTCGCTAGTTGCCTAGCTGTCCTTCGCTAGGTCTTCAGTCCCAGGCTGTCCTTTGCCTGGAGCCTAGCAGTCCTTCGCTAGGGCTTGATACTGGCAGTCCTTCGCCAGTTGCCTAGCAATCCTTCGCTAGGGCTTTCTTTCCTGGCATTCCTTTGCCAGTGCCTAGCAGTCCTTCGCTAGGGCTTTTCCTGCACACTAGATTAACTTGTTAGAAAACAAGAAAGACTTAACTTTTGACCTATGTTTCCATTATCAAAAACAGTTTTGACTTAGGTGCATTCTGCACCAACATACATGACACAACCTGAAGGTTTCACATCGGTTAATAAAACCAAAGTATGCAAGCTTCGACGATCCATATATGGACTAAAGCAAGCATCCAGGAGCTGGAACATCCGTTTTGATGAGACAATCAAAGAGTTTGATTTCTCACAAAATCCTGACGAACCTTGTGTATACAAGAAGGTTAGTGGGAGTGCAGTCGTATTCCTAGTGTTATATGTCGATGACATTTTACTTATAGGAAACGATATATCCGTCTTACAGTTAGTTAAAATTTGGTTGTCTAAAACTTTTTCCATGAAAGACCTGGGAGAAGCAACCTATATCCTTGGGATTAGAATCTATAGAGATAGATCAAAACGGTTGCTTGGTCTTTCGCAGTCTACATATATAGACTGAGTGCTAGAAAGGTTTAGCATGTCGGAATCCAAGAAAGGTTACCTTCCCATCAGGCATGGGATCATCTTTTCAAAGTCTATGTGCCCGCGCATAGAAGACGAGAGGATTTGCATGAATAAGATTCCTTATGCATCCTTGATAGGATCTATCATGTATGCTATGTTATGTACTAGGACCGATGTATCATATGCTCTGAGCATCACAAGAAGATACCGATCTAATCCAGGAATGGATCATTGGGCAGCTGTCAAGACAATCCTCAAGTACTTAAGAAGAACTAAGGATGTGTTCCTAATATATGGAGAAGGTGATATGATAATACGTGGATATACAGATGCCAGTTTCTAGACAGATAAGAATGACTCCAAATCTGTCCGGATTCGTATTTATTTTGAATGGAAGTGCAGTAAGCTGGAAAACTTCCAAGCAAGACACCGTAGCGGATTCTACCACGGAAGCGAAATATATTGCAGCTTCGGAAGCAACAAATGAAGCAGTCTGGATCAAGAAGTTTGTCTCAGAACTTGGTGTGGTTCCAACCATTGATGAAGCAATGCCGATTTACTGCGACAACAATGGATCTATTACACAAGCAAAGGATCCAAGGTCTCATCAGCGATCCAAACATGTGCTTCGCCGCTATCATCTGATCAGAGAGATTATAAGTAGGAATGATATACAAATTGAGAAAATTCCCACTGAAAGGAATTTAGCGGATCCTTTAACTAAGGCCTTGCCTCAAAGTAAGTTTGAGGGTCATGTTAGAGCCTGTGGTATTGGGTACTGTAGCGATTGACATTAGGCCAAGTGGGAGTTTGTTAGTGACATGAGAGAAGTGTCCTAAGACAATTGCCTTATAATTGTAATCATTTATTTTTTAAATAAATGAATATTCACTATTTGAGTATACATGATTATTTGATTAAGATCATAAGCTCATTTACTGAATGTCCGCAATACAATTCACAGCATGAGAGAATTTGTGATAAATTCACAACTAGTGATTATCTCTACATGTGCAATTGTGAAGTATTGAAATTGTCCCTAGTCGATGAATTGATAAATACGGACACTATCAATTCTGTTGAGACTAGCATGGGTTATTCTCTAATCAGCTGATTCTCACTGGCTGGTGACATGGAGATGTCCGGAGATAAACATGAATGCTAGTTAAGGCAACTAGTTCATTGGAGTGACTGGCTGTAAAACTTCATATGGTAGTCTACATATAGATATGTCAGTGAAGTTCTTACTGCAGCTTAAGTGCGATGTTCCTTTGACTTGCGGTGTTCAAGTCATCTTGGTCATGGAGACTTATACTTTGACATCTTAAGCAAGCATTTCTAAGGAGGTGTGGACCCAGGATGATTGGGTATAAGCCGAAGTGCCCGAAGATGTTTGAACAGCCTACAAAGGATTCACCACTCCTTATGAGGAGATGTATACCCGAGGCCTATCGTCGGATTGTTACTCGAAGCCTCTGGCCAGAGCATGACATGTTCAGAGTATGAATCTCTTAAATACATGAGAGTAATTAGAATCCATAGGACGAGGAAACGTTACTTAGGCTAGGTGTGACGTAGTCAGCCTAGTGGGGACTGACACACATAGACCATGTCCTGAACCAAGAGGGTATAAGATGGTGAAGGGAATGGGGCACGATTCATTATAGCTATTGAAGGGTTTCAGAATCATTTCTGAGATCAACCGTTGAGCTTTCAATTAATTGGGGATCATGATGTACTACTAGGTGCCACTCATGATCGTTCTATAATTAATTAGTTAATTATGGACGGCCAACATAAATTGAAAGCCTATTTGATCACACGCATAACGAGTAATTCAAAGGATTTAAAATGAGTTGAGAATTGGATTCTCCAATCGAGATAGACTATTTTGGTAAGTCCAAACAATAGTCAAAACTGAATTTATTTCAGACGCATCGGAAGCATAGAATGGCTAAGTCTTTTAAAGACTTAATGGGTGAATTAAATAAGTTTAATTCATTAAGGGATTTGATCCAATTGGGATTAGATGGGCCGGCTAAGAAGGGGGCCTCCTCTCTTCTTGTCATGGCTGGCCACCACCATAAGTGGATAAGGCTATTTTGGTTTGTTTTATAAAATAGACCAAAGGTTGGTTGATTTTATAAAAGGTTATATAAATTTTTATAATGAACCAATGGTTGGTTTATTTTATAAATTTTTATATAATGAACCAATGGTTAATTTGTTTTATAAATTTTTATATAATCATGCCAAAAGAAAGAGAGCCTTGATTATGGATTGATTAAAAATTATTCCATAATCAAGAAGAAGAAGCTTGATCATGAGAGCCTTGATTATGGATTGATTGAGAAATTATTCCATAATCAATGAGAGGTTTGCTTGAGTATTAAGAAACCTCTCCCAATATAAAGGACCCAAGGGGTGCCATGGAAGAGGATCGAAAAAAAGAATTGCTTGGGCTCTCTCTGTTGGATCGAGAGAATACGATAGAGGGGGGGTGAATATCGTAAATCATTTCGGATTAAGAATTAGAGAATGCACAGCGAAAATTAAAACAAACAAACACAAACACCAAGATTTTACTTGGTTCGGAGTCGCGGTCGGCTCCTACTCCAAGGCCCACGGTCGTTGACCGTTTACTGCGGGCAATTCTATATGTGCACAAAATGGTTTACAAATAGATGTTACAATTGCAGTATAGTAAACACAGAAAAAATAGCTCTTCGTTACCGACGTCCTGTGTGGAATGTATCTCGGAGCAGAGGGACGTCGTCGGCGCTTGTATCTCGAGTTGGGAGGTTTCTGGAGCAGAGCGTTTGAGTAGAAGAGCGTAATTGCGTTGGAAGTAGTGAGTGAGAAGCCTTGGGGGTCGAGGGCTTTATATAGTAGGTCTGAGGGCGCCCTGGATGTTGGGGGCGCCCTCCACGTGGCATTTGATCCGCAAGAGTCTCGGTCAGCGTTTTATCCCTCAAAAATAGGGGTCGAACCTTGATGGGGGCGCCCGGGAAGCAGGGGGCGCCCTGGTTGACTCTTTCAGCGGGCTTCTCGGCTGGATGAGGTTTATCCTCTTCGCTGGCTTAGGCGCGGGGCACCCTGGGCACTGGGGGCGCCCTGGTGCCTGGGGGCGCCCAGTAAGCTTGCGAAGTGGTTTCTTACTTAACCTGTTTTGCCTTGACCTTAGGGGCGCCCGGGACACTGGGGGCGCCCTACTCAGTTGTTGTCTCTCTCCTTTGAGGCGTTCTGAGCTGCAGACACTCATTCCTTCGGTCATGCATCCAGGGTTAGTCCAAAACAACGTGAAGCAATCAAGTATTAGTTTTATACAGCCTTAGCTATCTTGGTTCTGACTTTGGGTCTCCAAAATGGAGCCCTAGGTCGAACCGATGCCTACTGTTCCCTCAACGGGGAACGCGTCCTCACCTACTCCTCTCAGGAGAATTTACCTGTTGCCAACCGGCTCCTCCGGTTGGACTTTTGCCTAGCAGTCCTTTGCCAGGTCTTCAGTTCCAGGCAGTCCTTTGCTTGGTGCCTAGCAGTCCTTCACCAGGTCTTCAGTTCCAGGCAGTCCTTCGCCTGGTGCCTAGCAGTCCTTCGCCAGGTCTTTGACTCCTAGCAGCCCTTCACTAGGTCTTTGTATCCTGGCATTCCTTCACCAGGTGCCTAGTAGTCCTTCGCTAGGGCTTTGTATCCTGGCATTCCTTCGCCAGGTGCCTAGCAGTCCTTCGCTAGGGCTTTGTTTCCTGGCAGTCCTTCGCCAGGTGCCTAGCAGTCCTTCGCTAGGGCTTTGTTTCCTGGCAGTCCTTCGCCAGGTGCCTAGCAGCCCTTCGCTAGGATTTTGTTTCCTGGCAGTCCTTCGCCAGGTGCCTAGCAGTCCTTCGCTAGGACTTTGTTTCCTAGCAGTCCTTCGCCAGGTGCCTAGCAGCCCTTCGCTAGGACTTTTCCTGCACACTTAGTAAACTCATTAGATCACAAATAGACTTAACTTTGGATCCTTTGCCAATATCAAAACAAGGTTTGATATGGTGCTTCCTGCACCAACAATCTCCCCCTTTTTGATTTATGGCAAACACAATTCAAAGTTAAGTAAAAACTTATAATAGTTAATAACAGAAGATAAAAACACAATGAAGTATGAACAGAATAGAGAAAAAAATTCTTTATTTCTCATACTCTCCTAACACCCTGAATACTTGTGTTATATATAGTACTTAACTTTGACCTTTCCTCCCCCTTTGACATATATCAAAAACAAACATGGGTGAACAAGGTATCTACTAGAGAGTGTTGAGTTTTACCAAAATAAATTTAAGTAAAGGAGTTCATAACTTTTTCAAAAATAGTTTTCAAACAAACATGTTACAAGAATTTTTGAAAAAGTACTTTTGATTGGAATGTTTTGAAAAACAAGAAGTATGAGAATGTAAGTAAAGACATTTTCATGAAGCTCCCCCTTAATATGAAACTCGTCCCCTTTGAAGCTTTAAAACATGCAATTTTTCAGTTTGAAAAAAAAAATTCTAAGCTCGGTTTAGCTCTTGAAAGAGGTTTTAAATATGAAAACATTCATTACTTTTGAAAGAAATAATTCTAAGTTCAGTTTTGAAGAAAATATGAAAGCTTCTGAGTATAACAAAGGAAATTCTTAGTTAAGAGCAACTCGAAGTTTTCAATAATGTTTCTTTGAAAAAGGGAAGAAATTTAAGGAAAAATTTTAAGTCTACTTTCTCCCTTAAAAATACTCTTTTTTGAAAAATATATTTTGAGAAAGGTTTAAGATTTGTGTATCAGAGCTTATGGATTTTGAAAACATAAATATTTGAGTGAGAGAATAGTGTCAATAATTGTGATAATTTCTAAGTAACAAAATTTTGAAAGTACTTTTTGAAAATAGTGTCAAACATAAATATTTGAAAAATGCAAACACAAGACAAATGCAAGTACTTTTTGAAAAATTGATTAGGCTTTGAAAAATATATGTATTCTTTGAAAAAAAATTAGGCTTTAGAAAAAATATTATGCATTTTGAAAACATAATGTTTTACTTGACTAGGTTTCTTTTCCAGTTTGACACATTCCTAGGAACCCTTGTTAACTATAAGGATATTTTCCTAAGTGTCCTGAAAATTCTCAAGACTCAAGCAAATATTATTTCAAAAGGTATTTCAAAAATGATTTACTAAACCACTAAAACATTTTGAAAAATAGAATAATGGTATTTTTAAAGATAAATTACTTGTATTTTCAAAAGAATTTTGAAAACCTAGTGTATTAAAACATATTATTTTGAAATGTCAATAATTCTTTTAATTTAACCTCCCCCTAACTTGACACAGTCCTTAGAAGCTTGTTGACCACAAGTATTCTTCCTCTGAGTCTTTAGAGTTCAGTTTAGATCAAAAGAATTATTTAATAATTTCAAAAATAATTGCCAAAGAAAATACTTATTAGAAATAATTTCTTTTTTATTTAGACTCCCCATAAATTTGACACATCCTAGGAGTCCTTGTAGGTCATGAAGTGGACCTTCCTCTGTGTCTTTAGGGTTTGCCAAAATCAAAAGGGAATCAAGCACAATTCTTAAAATGAATTTTGAAGTATTAACATTTCGAAAAAAAGTGATTATTTGAAAGATATATGATAGCATAGTTTTTGAAAATCATGAGTGATAGTTTGAAAACATAGTATTTTTAAACTTCTTCTTTTAATTTGAACTCCCCCTAAGCCTGACACAGTCCTAGGAGGCTTGTTGACCACAAGTTAATCCTCCTTTGAGTCTTAGGGTTTGATTCGAACAAAAAGTGAAGAAAACTAAGTTTTTTTTGTTTTAATAATTTGAAACATAATTTCATTCTCCTATTTGAAAAAGTGAATATAGAGAACTGAAAAGGGGAGATGATTTAAAAAAAAATAGAAGTTTTTTTTTGGGTAAAAAAAATATAAATATCTAAGCCCGGGCAGCAGACAAAAAATTATCCTAAGTAATCCCCAAGGTGACTTTTTGCCATACAAGAATAAGCTGATTGTCAAGAGGAAATGTTTGTATAATGGTAAAGGAAAGAAATAAATGTTACGAAATAAATTTCAGTTAGTGAACAGAAGAGACTTGATTTTAATTACAATGATTTAATTGAATTATTTTGAATTTGACTGAATTGATTTAATTAAGATTTAATTGAATTTAATTGATTTAATTTAGATTTAATTGAATTTAATTGATTTAATTAAGATTTAATTAAATTGAATTGAATTAATTTGAGTTTGATTAATTTGAATTAGTTGGTTGGGTTGGACTCAACTTTTAGGTCCTAAGCATCTCACCCATTTCTACGTGGTCAAACATGTTAACCTTATGGGTTGTGTGAGACAAATATTTAATTTTTTTTTAAAAAAATGGTTAATTTTGAAACATGTGTTAAATCTAAGATTTAATTGAACTTTGTGTTAGATTCAAATCTGACAATAGTAAAGTGAATTTGATTTTCAGTAATTGGCTTCCAGGTCTTGGCGAGGCACTAGGCCTTCTTTGGCCGTAGCCTTATTGGATCATCAACCCTTTCCTTGACAAAGCTTTTTATAGAAAATTCATCTTCAAGTTACTTCTTGAAAGATTTTGGTCTAACTAGTTTGGGTCTTGGATCGGTAGCTTCGGCTAGTTTCACCATAATGGTTTCCCTAACGTACTATCATCTCACCTCCACCCAATACTATGTTGTTCAAATTTCAATTAAATCATTTTAGTCCTTAAACTAACCAATCCTAATTTTTAAGCAAAAATAATAAAAAGAAACACACAATTAAAGCAAACAATTTTCTAAGTAAGGTCACAATTGGAGTAATACTCCGGATTTTCAAAATCAGCAAGATTATGAATTAAATTTTCTAACATATTGACCTTATGTTTTAGGGTTTCATTTTCTTGTTTCAATTTTGTGAAATTTGCCTTAATTAATTTACATGAATCAATCACATTATTCAAGGTAAATACCAGATTTTCAAATATTATAAATTTACCTTTGTCGATTGTTTGTCCGGCATTCTTGGTAGCTCTTTTATCTGTGCATTCACCTTTGTAATGCCCGAACTCCTAGCACTTGAAGCATTGGATGCGACTTTTGTCCTTTCGTGCTTTTGGAACTGGTTCCTTTGTCTTACGAGTGGGACACCTACTTTTGTAGTGCCCTCTCTCCCTGCATGTGTAACAGATTACATTATTTTTCAAATTTGAATTTACAAATTTACCTTTTGATTCCTTATTGGGAATCTCTCCCTTGATTCTTGCCGCCTCGGATCTAGACTCATCTTCTGATTCCATGTCTGAGTCGGACTCGGGTACTGGTTGAAGCTCCTTTGGTGGTTCTTTTAGAGTTTTCCCTGTAATAGAATTTACACCTTCCTCGACCATTATAGTATCTGTTTGATTATCTAATTTTGAAAAAGATTCGAAATCAGTTACCGTCTCAATTAATTCGTCGTCTGATTCTGGTTCGATTTCGACTTTGGATTCGGGTTCAGACTCTGACTCGGTTGTTTGTGCTTGGACCGAGAGTGCAAGATATCTTAGGTGATTTTCTTCTTCTTCGTCCGATTCCTCTGACGATTCAGACAACACACCTTCTGAGTCCTCGATGTTGTACGTCTCTTCATGTAGGTTAATCAGTTTTTCCCACATCTCTTTAGCACATTCGAATGGTCCAATCTGCTTGAGTACTTCTTTTGTTATGTCGCATTGTAGGATTGCAGTTGCCCTTGCATCTGTCTCGATCATGTTGAGTGTTGGTTCATCTAATTGTCCCAGGCGAGTGCTATCCCATCTTCTGTGGGGAATCTAAACCCCATTTGGATTATTATCCATAAATCCATATTAGCTTTCAAATGAGACTCCATGTGACCCTTCCAGAATCTGAAATTTTTGCCAGAGAATAAAGGTGGACAAAAGCTATTCCATTCTTGATTGACCATTTAAGATGATCCTTGCACACAACAGAAATACCAGAAGTGTACCAAGACTTGGTCTTGGATTAGTAGTGCGGGAGAAAAAAATAACCCAAACTAAATATTGCACGAATTTAGAGGAAAAATATTAAAATAATGAAAAATTTGACAATTTTTTGAAAATATTAGCTTTATCAATTAATGATGAAAATGTAAGAATTCACTGTTTGGAAAAAAAATTCTTGAATTAAGGTGGCACGAATATCGAGGAAAATATTAAAATAATAATAAAAAAAGGTTTTATGACAAATTTTCAAAAATTATTCGTTTTATCAATTCTGACTTATGGTGAAAAAATGAGAATTCAAATTTGAAAAAGGCGATCGAGTGGTGTTGCACCAACCTCGATTAACGAGAAAGAAAAAAGAATAAAATAAATTCAAAAAATCCAAAAAACTCTCAAATTGGTGGTTGCACCAAATTTGAGCTTCGCCGCTCTGATACCACTTGTTGGATCGAGAGAATACGATAGAGGGGGGGTGAATATCGTAAATCGTTTCGGATTAAGAATTAGAGAATGCACAGCGGAAATTAAAACAAACAAACACAAACACCAAGATTTTACTTGGTTCGGAGTCGCGGTCGACTCCTACTCCAAGGCCCACGGTCGTTGACCGTTTACTGCGGGCAATTCTATATGTGCACAAAATGGTTTACAAATAGATGTTACAATTGCAGTATAGTAAACACAGAAAAAAATAGCTCTTCGTTACCGACATCCTGTGTGGAATGTATCTCGGAGTATAGGGACGTCGTCGGCGCTTGTACGTCGAGTTGGGAGGTTTCTGGAGCAGAGCGCTTGAGTAGAAGAGCGTAATTGCGTTGGAAGCAGTGAGTGAGAAGCCTTGGGGGTCGAGGGCTTTATATAGTAGGTCTGAGGGCGCCCTGGACGTTGGGGGCGCCCTCCACGTGGCCTTTGATCCGCAAGATTCTCGGTCAGCATTTTATCCCTCAAAAATAGGGGTCGAACCTTGACGGGGGCGCCCGGGAAGCAGGGGGCGCCCTGGTTGACTCTTTCAGCGGGCTTCTCGGCTGGAAGAGGTTTATCCTCTTCGCTGGCTTAGGCGCGGGGCACCCTGGCACTGGGGGCGCCCTGGTGCCTAGGGGCACCCGGGAGCATCGGGGCGCCCTGGTGCCTGGGGGCACCCGGGAGCATGGGGGCGCCCCCCCAGTAATCTTGCGAAGTGGTTTCTTGCTTAACCTGTTTTGCCTTGACCTTGGGGGCACTCGGGACACTGGGGGCGCCCTACTCAGCTGTTGCCTCTCTCCTTTGAGGCGTTCTGAGCTGCAGACACTCATTCCTTCGGTCCTGCATCCAGGGTTAGTCCAAAACAACATGAAGCAATCAAGTATTAGTTATATACAGCCTTAGCTGTCTTGGTTCTGACTTTGGGTCTCCAAAATGGAGCCCTTGGTCGAACCGACGCCTACTGTTCCCTCGACGGGAAACGCGTTCTCACCTACTCCTCTCATGAGAATTTACCTGTTGCTAACCGGCTCCTCCGGTTGGACTTTTGCCCAGCAGTCCTTCGCCAGGTCTTCAGTTCCAGGTAGTCCTTCGCCTGGTGCCCAGCAGTCCTTTGCCAGGTCTTCAGTTCCAGGCAGTCCTTCGCCTGGTGCCTAGCAGTCCTTCGCAAGGTCTTTGACTCCTAGCAGTCCTTCGCTAGGTCTTTGTATCCTGGCATTCCTTCGCCAGGTGCCTAGCAGTCCTTCGCTAGGGCTTTGTATCCTGGCATTCCTTCGCCAGGTGCCTAGCAGTCCTTCGCTAGGGCTTTGTATCCTGGCATTCCTTCGCCAGGTGCCTAGCAGTCCTTCGCTAGGGCTTTGTTTCTTGGCATTCCTTCGCCAGGTGCCTAGCAGCCCTTCGCTAGGACTTTGTTTCTTGGCAGTCATTCGCCAGGTGCCTAGCAGTCCTTCACTAGGACTTTGTTTCCTGGCAGTCCTTCGCCAAATGCCTAGCAGTCCTTCGCTAGGGCTTTGTATTCTGACATTCCTTCGCCAGGTGCCTAGCAGTCCTTCGCTAGGGCTTTGTTTCCTTGCAGTCCTTCGCCAGGTGCCTAGCAGCCCTTCGCTAGGGATTTGTTTCCTGGCAGTCCTTCGCTAGGACTTAGTTTCCTGGCAGTCCTTCGCCAGGTGCCTAGCAGCCCTTCGCTATGACTTTTCCTGCACATTTAGTAAACACATTAGATCACAAATAGACTTAACTTTGAATCCTTTGCCAATATCAAAACAAGGTTCGATATGGTGCTTCCTGCACCAACACTCTCCTCTTCTTCTCTCCCTCTCTCTTGGCCGGCCATAGGCCTTCCTTCTTTCTTCTTGCCATGAGCACAAGGAGAAGCATCAAGGCGACGAAGTTCTTCCTTGCGACGATCTTCCTCTTCGGCCAACCTTGGTGGTGAGTCTTTCGATTTAATTACTCTCTCGGTTTTCGTCGTGTTCATGGAGAATCTAGTAGTTCTTGTGAACACGAAACTCGTGGCTTAGTGAAGTCATCCCGACGATACTCGACGTGGAAACGAATAGAGGCGGAGCTTTTAAGGGACGCTAATGGTTGGATCTCGTCCCTTCTTCCATGTTACGCAAGGTAATTCGTAGAATAATTTCTTTTTCTGCAAAAATTTTATATTACGATTATGTGAACACATTGCATGCTTAGAATATGTGTTAGAATAATTTAGGAAATTATTCATGTTTTTGTTTCCGCTGCATGTAATTATGTAACAATTACAATACATGTCCGTGTCGGCATGCACCCGGTCCCAACACCTAAGTCAAACCTGGGTTTTGATAATGGCAAAGGGTTCAGAAGTTAAGATGTTATTGTTGTCTAACATGTTCGCTGAGTGTGTAGGAAGAAGCCCTAGGTACACTAGGCAAGAAGTCCTGGCAAAGGGCTGGGCAAAGAAGTCCTGGTCTAGGACTGGGCAAGAAGACCTGACCGGAAGTCGGGCAAAGAAGCCCTAGTCGAGGACTGAGCATGAAGTCCTGGCAAGGGGCTGGGCACCGAAGACCTGACCGGAAGTTGGGCACGAAGACCTGGTCAGAGGGATTGGGTAAAAGTCCAACCGGAGGAGCCGGTTGGCAAAAGGTAAACTCTCCTGAGAGGAGTAGGTGAGGACGCGTTCCCCGTCGAGGGAACACTAGGCGTCGGTTCGACCTAGGGTTCCATTTGGGAGACCCGAAGTCAAAACCAAGATAGCTACGGCTGTAATTATTACTTACTATGTTTTTGGGACTAACCTTAGTTGCAGGGTCGAAGAACTGATCGTCTACAAGTGAAGGTTCTTCACTGGGCCTAGGCGCCCGAATGGCCTCAAGCGCCCGTAAGGATATGGGCGCCCAAGAGTGAAGGCAAATCCCAAATCATAGCTGTGAAGCCACTGAACCAAGGCGGATCAGGTGCCCGTGTGGTCACGGGCGCCCCCATCAGCTCAGGCGCCCAAGTGGGGAGGATAAGGGTTGACTGAGCCCGCGGATAAGGATTCACAGATCGGAGGGCACGTGTCAGACACCCCCAACCTATCAGGCACCCGATAGAGCACTATAAAAGGGGCTCGACCCCAAGGCTTCATTAACACAATTTCTCAACGCTCCAAAGCTTTTCGTTCAAGCACTATGCCCCGACAAACTCTGACTTCGAGATTCCAGCGTCGACGACGACCCTCTGCTCCTAAATACGATCCACATCGAGCGTCGGTAACAAAAAGTGTAGCTATTTACATTTCTTGAAATATTCCTGTACTCAACTTGTAAACTGTTTTCCACAATTATAGTATTGCCCAAAGTAAACGGTCAAGGACCGTGGGCCTTGGAGTAGGAGCCGACCGCGACTCCGAACCAAGTAAAAATCTTGTGTTCCTGTGAGCATTTAATTATTTCCACTGCGTTTTCGCTCTTTATTCTATCCGAAAAGTTTTAACGATATTCACCCCCCTCTATCATTTTTCTCGATCCAAAAAAGACTAGGTTCTGCGACCGGGAGGCTCCAGGAGGAAGTGCGCGGCACTTCGGAGGTCCAGATCGGCCGAGGCTTCGACCTTAATCATTTTGGTTTGCTTTAATTATTCTGTATTTAATTTTTCATATTTGTGATTGTAATTATTGCACTGTAGGACGGGTTTATCCACCTCCGGAAAGTCTGGAAAGGAGACCAATAGTGGATGGGTGTTCCCGTGCATAGGCCTTGGATGTACTGACCCTGGGGGGTTGGGAATCAAGTAAAAATCCCGCGTGCAATCTGTGTTTTGCTTTATTCTTTATTTTTCTGTTTTCCACTGTGCTACTAACGCTCTGAGTCTAGAACGATCGAATATTTTACGAAGTTTACTACGAAGATTTTACGGTCGATATTCACCCCCCCTCTATCGACGGCACTGATCCCACAAGTGGTATCAGAGCCAGACTGCTCTTCACCAGACTAACCGCCGACGAAGCAACGACGTCAGGAGTTGAGGGGGAGCCCAGGGGTGAATCAGGTATAATTTAATTTTAAATGTCAATTTTTAAATTTCATGTTATATGCTTTAAGTGCAGGGAGAGATGCCACTATAAAAATCAGTGCCCTACTCATAAGACTCGTTCATCACCGGCGATAAAAGACGTACCAGCACCAGGAGGCCGGAGGAACAAAGATCACATCAAATGCTTCAAGTGCGACAAATACGGACACTACAAGAATAAATGTCCGGCAAAGGTACGCAGAATGCACGTTCCAAAAATTTTTAAATTTCCTGCAATTTCTTATGTAAATTACGTAGATAATTTTCCTGAAAAATTAAATTGTGTAAATAGTCAAATTAATGTCTTGCATGATCAACTATATAATGTAGACAGTGATAAACTATCAAAAATTAATCTTTAATTATCAATATCAATGAATTAATCTGTAAAATTAATTCTGAATCATAGAGATAATGTTGAAATTAAATCAGATAATTTTGAACTCAAATTTGAAAATCTGAAGGATAATTCTGAACTTAAATTTGAAAATCTGAAGGATAATTCTAAACTCAAATTTGAAAATCTGAAGGATAATCCGGAAATTAATTCTGAAAATCTTAAGGATAATCTAGAAATTAATTTTGAAATTCTTGAAAATATTGAAAATATGTCTGAGGATAATTTTGAGGATATTGAAGATGAAATTCTTTTAGATAATAGTTTAATTATAGATAATATAGAAGATTATTACAAAACTTTAACTAGTGGCCCAAATTACTCCACCTTCTTTGAGGATATTAAAGGATGTAATCTTAAGGATGAGGTGGAAATTGAAATTAAGGCTATAGTTAATAAAATTTACAAAGATTCAAACAAATCAGAATTGGTAGAAAAACTTGTAAAAATAAATAGAAAAGAAATAGTGGATGAGTCAGAAATTTTCGAAATAATGAAAATTATGAACTTAAACCCACAACTATTAATTAATCATTTCAACCTTAATTAATTCAAATTCAAATTATTCCTAATTAATTCAATGAAACCTTAATTAATTAAAATTCAAATTAATTCCTAATTAATTCAATTAAACCTTAATTAATTCAAATTAATTCCTAATTAATTCAATTAAATCTTAATTAATTCAAATTCAAATTAATTCCTAATTAATTCAATTAAACCTTAATTAATTCAAATTCAAATTAATTCCTAATTAATTCAATTAAACCTTAATTAATTCAAATCAATTCAATTAAATCTCAATTAATTCAAATTCAAATTAATTCAAATTAATTCAATTAAACCTTAATTAATTCAATTTAATTTAGTTAAATCTTAATTAATTCAAATTCAAATTAATTTTTAATTAATTCAATTAAACCTTAATTAATTCAAATTCAAATTAATTCCTAATTAATTCAATTAAATCTTAATTAATTCAAATTCTAATTAATTCCTAATTAATTCAATTAAACCATATTAATTCAAATTAAAATTAATTCCTAATTAATTCAATTAAACCTTAATTAATTCAAATTCAAATTAATTCCTAATTAATTCAATTAAATCGTAATTAATTAAAATTCAAATTAATTCCTAATTAATTCAATTAAATCTTAATTAATTCAAATTCTAATTAATTCCTAATTAATTCAATTAAACCATATTAATTCAAATTCAAATTAATTCCTAATTAATTCAATTAAATCGTAATTAATTAAAATTCAAATTAATTCCTAATTAATTCAATTAAATCTTAATTAATTCAATTAAATCTTAATCTTAATTAATTAAAATTCTAATTAATTCAATTAAACTTTAAGTAATTCGAACTCAAACTAAACAAAATCTTATCCAAACCGCAACAATTAATTTAATAAAATTAATTATGTCAAAGTGAGTTGACATATCCACGGGTTCACATGACATGTATCAAATCAGAAATTTGATACATCTTTAGAAACTTAATTAAATAGATTGACTTGTTTGACTCATGCATAACTGCCATGCCATGCATTTGCTATTTCTTTTAAATATATGACATGTCATTCATATTTAAATTTTATGCATGACTTAGAATGGTTATAGGAAAAAGAATAGTTGAAACTTGATCAACCTAGTATTAGGTGGAGGTGAGATGATTGTACGTTAGGGAAGCCGTTTGGTGGAACTAGCCGAAGCTACCGATTAAAAACCTAAACTAGTTAGACCAAAATTTTTCAAGAAGTAACTTGAAGATGAATTTTCTATAAAAGACTTTGTCAAGGAAAGAGTTGATGATCTAATAAGGCTACGGCCAAAGAAGGCCTTGTGCCTTGCCAAGACCTGGAAGCCAATTATTGAAAATCAAATTCACTTTACTATTGTCAGATTTGAATCAAACACAAGTTTCAATTAAATCTTAGATTTAATAATAAATTAAGAAAAATGATTCAAGCATCTCACAATACACCCATAAGGTAGCCATGCTTGTGATGAGCCCGAACTAGGTGTCACGAATGTGGGTCTCAAAATTTAGATATTTGTAGAGCTGGAAACCCTTTTTGCTATCAAATATAAAACATAGTAAAGGGGCCACAGGTCGTATTTTTTTCCTAGGGCTAGTTGAGGGTGTTTGATTCGAGCTCGAGTTTATGTGTCGTTGATATTTTTGGGGTTCAAATAAAATCTGGGTTTGGTTTGCAATTCAGAAATGAAACACAAGGAAAAAGGAAAGAAAAATAAACTATGGAACTCAAGCTAAGTAATTTCAACTAATGAATTCAAACAATTGGGAACTTAAATCTACCAATGCAAAGTAACTGAATTTGGGAAAACAAATTTGAATTCAGATGCAAGAGCACACTACAAATTGAATTGAACTTAAGGCATTACCACTCAAGCCGAAACTCAACTTGATACAATCGAAGCAATTAAAACAACTTGATACGCATAAAGAAAAAAAATAGTAGAAAACTATGTACCAAAATGCTACTAACAATTCAGGAATGATGTTGATCGATAATGCTTAGAAAGCAAAACTATCAGTGAGGAAATTTGCAGGAATAGATGAAGAAATTCAAACCAAAACTGCTCAATTCAGACACTAATCGAAATCAGGAATGAAAGTGCAAGGATGTAGAAGTTGAATGCAGAAATTCAGACAAACTAAATGCAGAACAAGTATAATCCAGCGGCAAGAGTTACGACTAATACTCAGGAAGAACTCAGAAAACTAAAAAGCACTGATGCCTAATTCAGAAACTAAAAACTGAACTCGCAGGAATGAAGTTGATACGCAATCTGGACATGATATGCAACTAACTAAGCTAAACTTAAGAAATGAAATTAATGCAAGCAAGCTGATCAAACTAAAAGTAATTGCTCGAGTCTAATGTACAAACAAGATGTAGTAAATCCAAGGTTCTCTTGACACAAACTTTGCAAACCTGTAAACCGAAACTTGATACGTAGGAAATAAATTGAAATGCAGAAAAACAACTTGATACGTAGGAATTGAAGTGTGGAACAAGCTGAAATTAAGTGCAACTAATCACTAACAAGTAATCTAACTAATTAGAATGACGAATTAAAACAAATTACAGCAGGAGCACATCAGAAAACTAAACTCAACTAATCTGAAATTCAGAAACAGTAAGGAAATTGTAGAATTCAAAATTACAACTAAAAACAAAAAAATTCATTAAGGAAACTATCATCAACCCCTTCTCTTAGCTCAAGAACTCCTTGCCGTCACACAAGGGTGAGTCTCGAACCCCTTAGCTCCACAAATCGCTAGAAAAATAGTCTCTGCGAATCAATCCAACTCACACTCTGATCCAAGCTGAAAACCCATTCGATCTCCTTAATCTAGCTTTGTCCGATTGCGTTGATGGCTTTAGGATGATCCGAGCACTCCAAAGAACCCCTCCAGATAGCTCAGATGGATGAAGGATGGAACAAAACTGAGATCAAGGCAATCAATGGCAGAACTGAGGAAACCCTCACTTGGCTCTGTTCTTGGCCAATTTGGAGCTGGAATCTTCACGGCAACAGCTTCCCAAGGATCTAGAACTTGATCTAAGATTGAGATTGATGTGGTCACGCCCTCGGATTGAAGAAACTTGAAGAAAAATGGAAGAACAATCGAAGAAGATGAAGGTAGTGTAGGATTGATTCCATACGCTAGAGGGGGGGGTGAATAGCGATTTTCGAACCCCTCTTCTTCCTAAACGATTAGTTTGCACAGCGGAAATAATAATAAACAAAATAAACAATACTAACCAATGCTAACACGAAGATTTACTTGGTATCCACCTCGGTCGGGTGACTAATCCAAGAATCCTTCGGTGGATCAACCCCCGGATAACCTCCGGCTAGATCTGTCGCTCCTTGTGGGTGGAGAAACCTTGCCACAACACTTCGGACGCTCTCTGATCACAATAGACTACTAACTCACTTTACCCAAACGAGTTTCGTCAAGAAGCAAGGTAGGAAATGAGCCCTTTTAAATAGGGATCGAGTCTGAAACAGCCGCTAGCAGGTGACTGCCCAAATTACAGTCACCTGCTCCTATTCAGATTTGACCGTTGCAGCACAACGTTCGAATCTGCCAGCCTGTTCCAGCCTACACCAGTCGACTGCCCAAATGGCAGTCACCTGTTCCACACATAAGCCTAGGGTTTCACTCCGAGTACAAATCTCTCCGCACTCAAACCCTCCCGGCTTAGCCCCTGAGTACAAGCACTCACACTCAGACCCTCACAACCCAGTTGACTCTTCACCAGCAGTCTTGACTGTTGCCTTCACGCCCTCTTCATCTTCGGCCCTCGTCCCTCGGATGCGCACGCAAGCTTCCAGCTTGCCTCCATGCCACCCTTCACGTACGCCTCGAAGTCCGCGTCCCTCGGCTCATCATCCCTGCTATGCAATGGTCCCTCGAATGCGCACACAAGCCTCTAGCTTGCCTCCATGCCATCCTTCACCTGAAGACATCAACCAAGTCCATGTGTACCTGTACACCTGCACACTCAACATACACATATGAGATAACAAGGGTAAACCTAACTTAAACCCTTTGCCCAAACATCAAAACATTTGGTCACTCCGGACCACAGATTACCTCAACAATCTCCCCCTTTTTGATGTTTGGCAATACGTTTAAGTTAGGGAAAGCAAAATAGTAGTCAATAATAAAAGTAATGCATGTGCAATGCAAAATGGATCCTATCCCAAGGCATCCTACACCTAACCTTCCAAGTTAGGAATTTTTACACACCTAGCCCTCCAAGCTAGGAATTTTCACACCTAACCCTCCAGGTTAGGAGTTTTTACACACCTAGCCCTCCAAGCTAGGACTTTTCACTAAAACAGGCTTTTTAAAGCTTCTTCCAAGCTCCCCCTATAATGAACTTACAAAGGCTTTTTAAGAACCTCTCCAAGGTTCCCCTTACGCCAAGAATGGAGCAACCATGCTCCCCCTCAAACCTAGGGTTTCTTGCAAAGGTAAGTTTGGTTTCCCAACTTAAACCTAAACTTCTCCCCCTTTGCCTAACATCAAAAAGAACTCAACAATAACCCAATTATTGATTCTTTTAATTCCCAATGATCCTAAACATAGGGTACTAATCGCCCATACACTTGTTTTACACCATTTGGACACCAAACCAGCTGCTGATATACAAATCAGCCATGGGCAATCGACTGCCGCAATGGCAGTTGACTGATACTCTGAATATCAATTTTCTGGCTGAATTTCAGAAACGCGCCAGAAATTCCACAATCTCCAAAAATTCCCAAATTTTGTGGAGAACATGGTGGTACCCATACCTACTTGGGAAAAATACATTCCAAAATGTATCTATCATCATTCACAAGTTTGACACAAAACCCAAAAATTTCCAATGAAAATTAGGGCAACTAGGAGGCAACCTCCCCCTTGACCTATGCTTTCTTCAAATTTTCATTTTACCCAGGTGAAGTTCTACCCAACTTAACACCATTGACTCAAATTAAGTTCTACCCAACCTAACTTCCAAGTTCTTCCCCCTTTGACACTATCAAAGAATTGCCCCAAGCAACCTTTCCCTTAGTGCCAAAAAGAACTCATCACCACTTAAAAGAGTCTAAAAGGTTTGCAAGCACATTTGCTAGGATATACCCTATCCTAGAAAGATATGATTTAATGAAAACCACAAATGTGCTTAACTTTTGGTACAATTCTCTAATTTCCTTAAGGATGGACATTTTGTATCAATTTTGAACTCAATTCATGATTCCTTGTGTTTGCCAATTCTAACCATTATCAATTTATATAAGAAATTATCCTCAATTCTTTTCTTTTCCATATGTGTCCATAATATGATGAAATTCTCCTTCTTCTTATCTCTTTACCTTAGTAAATATTCACTTATCTTGAATTTCAAGATATTAAATCATGGGACAACACTTTACTCAAGGAATATGAAATCATAATCAAGACTTTTAATCCAAATCTATATCCTATCTTCCAATTTCGCAATTCCTTACTATCCAATATGTCTTTCATGCTAACACTCACAGAATGTTTCTGTGTTTATTGGCAGGTGACTCCCCTTTTGGCAGGTGACTGCTAAACTTCATAGAATATTTCTGTGTTCATTGGCAGGTGACTGCTAAACTTCACAGAATGTTTCTGTGTTCATTGGCAGGTGACTGCCCTTTTGGCAGGTGACTGCTAAACTTCACAGAATGTTTCTGTGTTCATTGGCAGGTGTGCCCTTTTAGCAGGTGACTGGTGTCTGAAACTCAGTTTTTCAGGCCGAGATTCAGTAATGCACTAATAATTCCATAAATTCCCAAAAAATTTGAAACTTTCTGGGGAGATTTGTGAAGCCAATATCTACTTGGAAAAAATACGTTTCCAAATAAATATACTCTGGATCCCAAGATTGGTACGAAATCCTATTCTTTCTAAAGTGTATCATTAAAACCTTAGCTCAAAGTTCTAATTTGGACCTCACCTTGATGGTTCTTCCCATACTCATTCATATTCCATTAGTAGCATCAAGTTACATGATATTTTCACATTAAACCTAATTTCTTTCAATTATAATACCATTTTCACTCTTTTTCTCCCTAAATCTCCTTTTTAATGTGCCAAAACCTAGGATTAAGACTTACCCAAGTCTTCCATCCCTATTTGGCACATTTCATCTAATTCCTTGGGAGAAAAACTGTTGAGATCCATTTACCATAGATCCCAAAGGCTCCTAGAGCTCCCCCTTGAGCTCTTGACCTGAGCCACCTCTCTAGGTGACTCAACCCATTCTAGACCACACCGGTGTGCCCCCGATGACTCTTGGCCTATAAATTGGACCTTCATAACCTTGGACACCTTGCCCTTGGTTAAGTTATCCATTTTCCCTTTGAGTGGCACCCCCTTGCCATCCTTGGACTTCTCCTTTTTGCCATGGTCATATGCCTTCCCAGCATACTTCTTACCGCCTTGGAAGTCTTAGACCGGTATCCTAACCCCGATCTATCATAGTTGGGTTTTAGACTACCCAACACCATGTCTAGACCCTTTGATTCAACAATGAATCTTTCTAGGGCCATTTCTAAAGTATCAAGCCTTGCCCTCAAGGCTTGATTTTCCTTTTCTAGCCCTTTAACTTTGGAGTCCATGTGTCCACTTTGGACATTTCTCAATCTACCCATTTTCTTAGGCACATTCTTCCCTTTGTTGGGTTTAGTACAATGATTCTTAGGTCTAGAGGTCTTGGGTTGATCATGATGCATGCTTCTATTCTTATCATTATATCTAAATTCAAAGTTATGCACCATTAAACATTTCTCATGAGTTCTAACATGCATGGATGAATGATTTGCATTATCTTTAATATTCATGGAGGAATTTAAATTTGAATTGCATTTAAATTTAAGGTTAGGAATTACCTCCCTTACCTTTGGAGTCCCTCTATGTTGTGAGCTATGCCTCTTCCTTTCCTCTTTTTCCCATCTTCTTAGATGCTCCTTCTTCTTGAATTCTTTACTCCTTGGGCACCTCGTGTGGTAGTGTCCTAGCTCTCCACACGTGAAACATCTAATTCTCTTCTTCTTAGCTTAGACATCTCCATTCCTACAACCCATATTAGATTTAAATTGAAAGAACTTGGGTTTAGGAATTACCTCCTCTTTACCTTTTGGGCACTTATCCTTATAGTGCCCCTTTTCACTGCACCCAAAGCATGTGATGTGCTCTTTCTTCTTTGCTTTGGTGGAGGTGGAGGCTAGGTTGACTTCTTCAACCTTGGAAGAGGCGGATGCTTCCTCTTGATCCGGGATTGATGAGGGTCTCTCCTCCCCCTCAATTTTTGAAGTTGATACCTCCTCTTCTTCTCTTGAGGAGGTTGATGATTTTTCACTTAATTCCTCCTCTTCACTTGAAGAAATTGACACTTCACTTGATGATGTGGATGATTTATTTCTCTCCTTTTCATGAATCATGGAGCTCACTTCATTGGAATCTTCTATTAGTTGAGCTTGGATGACGTTCTTATGAAAATCTTCTATTTTGTTCCACAATTCATGTGCATTTTCATATGCCCCTACACCACTCATGTAACGCCCGCCTTTCCCCCCCCCCCCCCCCCCCCCCCCCACCTTGTGGTGTGGCGAGAAAGGCGTCGTTACGCTAAACATACATGTGCATAAAAACATCTTAATGCAGCGGAATCATTTTTTTTCTAAACATGCTTTTAACCATGCAACTAATACATGAAACATCTATACATGCCTAAACTTGTCATTCATAAACTTACATGCATAGCATCATGACCTAACCGTTCCATAACTTATTTATCATCGTCATAAGTAGCAAGTAACTTATCCATAAACATAGCATCATGAGTCTTAAGTCATTCACTAGGCATAACCATTATAAACGTAACATAAAATCTAAGGAGGCATTTCCAAAAACCCAAGACATGCGATATGTGTAAATAAGAGGAATCCTTTTTGCCAAGTCACTGCCACACACACACATGCTTTTACCTCTCCTGCTGCTTCCCTTAGTAACCTCTTGCTTGATCTGCGATACGAGGAAGATAAGACTATAAGCACACAGGCTTAGTAAGACTCTTTCCTACTCACTAAAACCATACGTCACTTAAACATAAACATATCAAGTATCTTGACATAACATAACTCTGAACATAAACATAAACATAGTCATGGCATAAGTCATAAGCATATGAACAACTACATAGTATGATTCCTAACATAACCATAGATCTATAACATACTTAGCATGGCATAAATCTTAACATACATGAACTTGAGACATACTTATACATGGCATAATTCTTAGCATACGTGAGCATGAAACATACTTATCATAGCATAAGATATAAGCATAAACATAAGCATAAAACATACTTACCCTGGCGTGATGTATAACATGGATGTATGAATTAGTCAAATGTATTAACTACATAAGGATGCTTAGTTTTAAAATCATACTTTTAAATGCTTAGCATAAACATAACATCATTGGGGTCCCCGGCTTGTACCACATACATACATCATAAGCGCGCATCCCTAGTAAATACGAGGTAGCGAGCCCCGACCTACTAGGGTAAGGACAGCATAGTCGGTAGTCCTAGAATCGGGGCGTTCCTAAGGTGCCCATCCCTGTTGCACAGCTTCGGTAGTGCCAGAACCGTGGACAACATCGGTAGTCCAGAACCGGGGCGTTCTTAAGGTGCCCATCCCTTGGACCCTTACTTCGGTCCAGTACAAGCCCCATTCATAAAATAAAATAACTATGCATGCTTCATCATTCATACTTATCATTCATACTTATCATTCATACTTATTTCATATCATCGTTATGCCTTCATCATTCATACTTATCATTCATACTTAAGGCATAACCATCATCTTCATTCATACTTATCATTCTTTATTCATAAAATAGGACATACATGCATAATCATGTTTCTAGTCATAACCTTATCCTGGTTCATAAAGCTTGCATGATCATGATACATAATAAACATGCACTTCATACATGATACATTTCATCTAGCATACATAATCCTAGTATTCATCATAAAACATGGATGGTAAGCTACATATAAACCTAACACATACTACTAGGGTTCATAACATTCATCCTGAAACATGCATATACCTTCATGAACCTAAATCTATTATAAGCATTTATCAACTTACATGCATCATTCTATCTATCATAACATACATCCTACATCAACTACATATATTCATGGAATATGATCTAAATTTTCATGAGTAAAGCTTCACATAAAATCTAACATACAAACTCATGTTACACGACACATAAACTAAGATTTTTGTAACATAAAGATCCTTACCTCATGCTTAACTACTTACTAGCATCATGGTAACTTAGAACATGCATTTTTGAGACCTTAACCCAAACCAAACCCTAGGTTTGGGTCTTGGCCGAAACTTGAAGAGGGTGTAAATCCATAGAAAATTTTGCCTAGGTTATGATTTACATCCTATACCTTGCATATCATGCCATAAAAACCATTTGAACCCTTGATTGGACATAACCCTAAGTCCTAGGCTTAAACTAGGAGTTGGCCGAAACCCTAGAAGAGTAACAAGCCCATGGAAAAATTCATATAAATCACCCTACTACCCATAAGATGTCATAAAAAAAACATACTAATCATGCTTGGAGAAGTTGGAGTTTACCCTAGCCCCTTTTCCTTGATGTGGTCGAAAACCCTAGGGGGGTTTAGGGTGCTACAAAACTTTCAAAAAATCATACTTTTATGTTTAACCTATCATGAATAAACATTTGAAACAAGAAGGAGGTCTTTAACATGATTTTTAGCCCAAAACATGGCTTGGCCGAAATCTTCACAAGTTCTAACTATGGATTTTTCAACATATCATGCCAATAAGAACTTAGATCATGACAAATATCTTAAAAACTATCATACCACAGGTGAGGGGGTCTTACCTTGGGTTGTCTTCGGTTTTTAGACCTTAAAAGAGAAGGAAATTGGAAATCCCTTTGACACTTGAACCCTCCTTGCCCTTGTATCCTTGGAAGAGAACCTAGATCTTCCAAAATAGAGCCCTTGGTGGAACTTTTCCTAAGGGGGAGAGCACCTTGAGGTTTCAGCTAGAGAAAGGAGGAAGAAGAAATGAAGAGGAGAAGGGAAATTGTAACTCCCTTACCATCTTTATACCACATTAAAAGGGGCAAGTGAAGAGTCATGGTGTCTCTTCCCTTGATGACTCTTCATTTTTCCCAAGCCTTAACTAAGATCCACTTCATTCCCTTATAGCACTCCCTTTCTAGGTGAATTCGTTAGTGCATGCTTGGTTGTACAAGAGGTCCAAGGTTCAATCCTTGGTGCATGCACTAATTTCCTATTTTATTTTTTATTTTATTTCCTATTATTTAGAAATTTCCTTAAAAATTCCCCCATAATTATGTTAATATTTCTCATTAAAATCCATTTATTTTTATATTAAATTCTACCTAAAATCCACCAATAATCATGGTACTAGAAAGCCCATATAAGCCCCATTAGTACTTAGTTTCTCAATTTAAATGAGAAAACCATGGGTTCCTAGGCTAAGGTTCGTACTAATATTTCTAGATCCTTCGGAAAATTATCTAGACATGCTTAATATTTTAAAGAAAATATTAAGAAAATTTTCCAGGTCGTTACAACTCAAGACATTGTTAGGCAAAACATTTATTAATACATCAATTACCTTCTTGTTTGCCCTTGCTAGGTCTTGTTGTTCTTGATTCCAATACCTAGGCCTAAGCCTTTTCCCATGCTTATCCTTTGGAATTTCATAGGGTTCTTCAAGCACCACTATACACTCCCACTCCATTCCAAACCAATTCTTCATCCTCGCCCGCCAATAGTCGAAATCTTCATGATCGTAGGGCGGCGGAGTGTAGATGTCGTCCCCCAACTTATCTTCCATCTTCTCTTCTCCTCTAGCGTTTGATCCTTTGGCGATTAGTGCAATAAGAGCGGTTCTTCGCTCTGATACCAATTGTAGGATCGATTTCGTACGCTAGAGGGGGGGTGAATAGCGATTTTCGAACCCCTCTTCTTCCTACACGGTTAGTTTGCACAGCGGAAATAATAATAAACAAAATAAACAATACTAACCAATGCTAACACAAAGATTTACTTGGTATCCACCCCGGTCGGGTGACTAATCCAAGAATCCTTCGGTGGATCAACCCCCGGATAACCTCCAGCTAGATCTGTTGCTCCTTGTGGGTGGAGAAACCTTGCCACAACACTTCGGACGCTCTCTGATCACAATAGACTACTAACTCACTTTACCCAAGCGAGTTTCGTCAAGAAGTAAGGTAGGAAACGAGCCCTTTTAAATAGGGATCGAGTCTGAAACAGCCGCTAGCAGGTGACTGCCCAAATTGCAGTCACCTGCTCTTATTCAGATTTGACCGTTGCAGCACAACGTTCGAATCTGCCAGCCTGTTCCAGCCTACACCAGTCGACTGCCCAAATGGCAGTCACCTGCTCCACACCTAAGCCTAGGGTTTCACTCCGAGTACAAATCTCTCCGCACTCAAACCCTCCCGACTTAGCCCCTGAGTACAAACACTCACACTCAGACCCTCACAACCCAGTTGACTCTTCACCAGCAGTCTTGACTGTTGCCTTCACGCCCTCTTCATCTTCGGCCCTCGTCCCTCGGATGCGCACGCAAGCTTCCAGCTTGCCTCCATGCCACCCTTCACGTACGCCTCGAAGTTCGTGTCCCTCGGCTCATCATCCCTGCTATGCAATGGTCCCACGGATGCGCACACAAGCCTTCAGCTTGCCTCCATGCCATCCTTCACCTGAAGACATCAACCAAGTCCATGTGTACCTGTACACCTGCACACTCAACATACACATATGAGATAACAAGGGTAAACCTAACTTAAACCCATTGCCCAAACATCAAAACATTTGGTCACTCCGGACCACAGATTGCCTCAACAGGTAGCGGTGAAGACGCGACGAGCTGCAGTGTGGAGAAACCTTTGATTAAATACTTTGAAATGAACGACTCAGATTGTTCAGGTCAGACCCAACGGTTGAAGCTGCTCTGATTGAACCCAAAATTTGACGACGTTGATCAAGGGTCAGGATCTGCCTCGGGGTAGCTTGGATCTTCTAGATTTGCAATGGATGGCCCAGATCAACCTGATCTTTGAATGGACAGTCTAGAGCCCTCTGAGCTTGATCCAACGGTTGAATGATCTCTGATTTGGATGAAAATCATAGATCATGACCTCAGTGCTTGATTAGCCTTAACCCTAGCTCGGATTGCCTCAGAGGTTCCCAGATGGCTCAGATCTAGCCGCTTTTGAATCGGACGACCCAGATTTATCTGAAGCTTGATCACTCGATCCGGGTCCACTTCCGACTCAAATCTGACCCAGCATAACCTAGGTCCATGATCCTTTCATGTCTACAAAAATAGATCAACAATTTAGTGGCAAAATAATTCAAATGTATCGAGATTTATAATTAAGTCCAAAATGTTAGTGATATGAGAAAAGTGTCCTAAGTCAATCGTCTTATGATTGTAATCATTTATTTTATTAAATGAATATTCACTATTTGAGTATACATGTTTATGTATTTGATTGAGTTCTTAAACTCATTTACTGAATGTCCGCAATACAATTCACAGCATGAGAGAATTTGTGATGAATTCACAACTAGTGATTATCTCTATATGTGCAATTGTGAAGTATTGATGTAAAATCCGACACTTTTGACTAGGTTCCGGAAATTTTCGGAGAGTTACCAGGAAGGTTCCAGGGTTTCCGAAGCCTTGGACTTAAATTGGAGACTAAACTGTAATTAAAACAAATGGTTACAAGGGGCTAATGGGTTGGAAAGTATGACCTAGGGGTCAGTTTTGTAATAGGGCTAAGATTTGTGGGCTTTATTGCAAATGATCATGGATAAGAGCCGGTTAGGGCTTTGGTTCTGCCGCAGTATTCCATTCCCTGCCCGATCGAAGCCCACAGCCGCCACCGCTGCACCCGAGTCCTTCATCTCCCTCTTCGATCGGCACCGGCGACGAACACCAACACTTCGACCCCCACCCAGCCACTAGCTTCAGAAAACGAGTGAGATGACCCTCGACCTTATTCCCCTTCGGAGCTCACTGTCCTTAGTCGAGCTCGAGTCGGTAGGTTAGGGCAGCTGTGATCTTCCCTGCCGCCGGCCATCGGGATCATCTCCTTGCTCAGGAATCGCCGGAATTGGAAATAAGAGGGGGCGCGCAGGATATTGAGGTAAGTTGGTTGGTTTGCATCGATCACTAGCTCTGGGATTCCAAATTGTGTCTGGTTTGTTTGGGGCAGGGTGGGAATCTGAGGATGGCCCTGAAGATGGACTGAATCCCTATTTCAGACGTGGATGGTTTGCTCAGTCCCGGATCCAAAGCTTGCTGATTCTTCTCTTCTTAATCCTCTCGTGGTTGAGGTAAGGATTTGAATTCCGGTGATGTTTGTACCCATGTGGATGATATTGCTGCGATTGGAGTTTGTTTCATGTGTTCGGTTGACAAATTGTATGCGTAGAGTTGATCTGGGATGTTCTCTGTGAGCAGCTGGTGAAGTTGAGTTTCCATCATTCTGCTGTGCGCCACCTCCCTGCGTGAGTGGGAGCTTTGGCCGTGGAGTGCTGCTCAGACTTCAGGTAAGGAATGTAAGACGGGTTTATTGTGTGCTGTGAAACCCATGCTCAAGATTCTTCCCATTGCTCAAACTTCAGGTTGAATCAGTTTAGTTGTAGCTATGTACTCCAATTAGAGCAAGAGATAAGTTCTATGAATTCAAATTTGATGAATTGGATGTGGATCTGTGTTTTGAGTTGGGTTAGGTTTAGATTAAACCTAAGTTGAGCCTAATTATGATAATTAGGTTTAATTAGCGATTAACCATTAGTAAAGGGTGTAAACCTAATGACCTAATCTTGATGATGTGAATTGGAAATGAAACTAATCTTAATTACGTGGAGTAATTAGGAACCTTTCATTTAATTATGGTTAATTAAATGGAAAGAGACGGATTCGGAAAACCCTAGAACGGATTAGGGATTAATTAGCTAATTATCTTTATTTGTAATAGCTAATTAAATCTATCCCCTGATACAGGGACTTGATTTGCTTTACGATTGCGGATTATATTGGACGGGTGGTTCTTCCAGCTTGATACGGATTTATACACTCTTGGAGGCGGGTACCCTTTGACTTATCTCTTTTGATATTGTCATGTGATTATGCATAGACTGTTATAGATAGCAGTAAGATTATATGCTATCCCTGTTTAGTATGCCTGTTCTGGATACTTGTTGGTTATCCCTGTTTAGTATGCCTGTTCTGGATACTTGTTGGTTATCCCTGTTTATTATGCCTGTTCTGGATACCTGTTGTTTATCCTTGAGTTATTATACCTGTTATGGATACATGTGGTTTATCCCTGAGTTATTATGTTGTAGTTCCATACAGTCTCAGGTATTGTCATATCTATATGTATGCTTAGAGATCGTGTTGTATCTCCTGCCTTTGACCTTGAGGGATCTGTAGTTTCCAGTCAGTATACCGTGTAGGTTACCTGTATTTCCTGTTATAGGATCTCAGACTGAGACTTAGTATACTGAGGACTTGGGGAGGGAGGTATGTGTATCTATCATACACCATCCTTGCATTGTTGCATGCCGGCGATCAGCGACTCCCTTGTGGTTGAGCCTAATTGTCTTCCGGCACATGATATGCACACACGGCCACTCATGGGTTAGTGGATACCGCTGGGTGTGTGCATTTGCTCTGTATTGCTCCGCTCGTCCGCTCAGGGGTAGTGGTTTCGGAGCGTGGTAGCAAGCAGGGATCCCTTCTCTACGCATAGACCAGAGAAGATGAGAGAGATATCTCCCCCATATATACATGGGGCGGAGCGATAGCTCCACCAGCATCCTGTCCACTCGGTCACTCAGTAGCAGTGATGGCAGAGTGCGGACAGTGTCACGGCTCTACCCACTCGGCCGACACAGTATCGCCTGTCTCGGTGGCTTGACTGGAGTTAGGGGGTGACCATGGCATTGCACCATGTGCATATTTTGCATCGTGCATTGTTTGCTGCACTTATTTGCTGCACTTGTTTGACATCACATATACTGGAGACTTGTTATCTGTGATTATCTGTCTATTGGTATTCCACTGGTATTTCATACCCTCTATACAGGTTAGATGGATTCAGGTATATACCTACCCAGTATTTTCAGTTACAGTCTTTCCCTACTGTTGATATGAGACTGTATTAGCTGAACCCTTATTGTTGGTATAACTTTCTATGCATATCTGTTGGGTATTTGCTGAGCTATGGACTCACCCCGTTGCCATACATTTTATTTCAGGTTGATGCCTGCCAGGAGATCCCTAGCAGCCAGTCCCCAGCTCCAGAGGAGCTCTTTTTGGTTTACGTGGTTTTGTTATGGACCCTGTAGTATTCCTATGCTTCCGTTGTGATGTTTTAACCATGTATGCACGTTTTATTCGAAGGTATTGTATTTTTTTAGTCCTATGTAGGACTTCGTTTGGTTTTGGCTTTGTTCCTGCCCCCGGCAGCTCAGGTGAGTTCGGATTTTGGTTTTACGACGTATAGTCATTTATGCAGTTATATATGTGTGGATTGGAGGCCTGAGGCCCTTTAAACTGCGTGGTTGTGCAAATATATATATTGTGGGTGTTATATTATCTGTGTGTATGTGTAAATTGTCCGCCGGACAGGGGAGGTGCTGTCCGATTTTCTATTGGATCAGCGGCTCCTGGGTCTCGGGGCGTGACAATTTATTTTGGTATCAGAGCGTAGGTTTCGATGCCTACGTGTTTTCGGATTTTTTTTCGGTGTTTATCTGATACCAATTTATTTTTGGTATCAAGCCCAGGATGTGGGATACCATCGATTCGTGATTTGTCGGAGTTAAATCTGATACTTACTCGGTGGGTGTAGGAGCTCGGGTTAGATGAGTCTACCCGAGTACATTTCGGATTTTCGGAGTCGTTTTCACGACGTGATTTGTACTTTGGGACCTGGCGGCGACGGGACATCTCCAGGCAGCAAGTGGTATTTCTTTTGGACTTATCCTACTTTTAGTATTCACTATTAGAGTTAGGATTGATTAGACTATCCCAGTTTGGTGGGATCATATATTCATACGGGATGGATATATATTTGCAGACTTGGTTCTTGTTGAATTGACTTGTTGTTCATCTATCTTACTCGTGATCGTTCATGGGAGCGATTCGTTGATATATTGCGGATAAGACCTTGGAGCAGAGAATGTTAAATTCTCTAGTGACACCGATTATTGAGTCGAAAAACTAAGGTCGAATATGTCGACAACCTATTGGAGGTTAAGGATTTTGGTTTCCTACACCTTACTATTCATAGTACATGTATTAGCTATTATTAGCTAAGCGAGAACTAGGGTTGGTTACCGTAGTTGGCTCGATCAGTGTAGGATCGACTTACCTGGTTCAAAGGGTTTCAGACCTTTGGGTTGTTCGTGCCTGGTTAGGTGACCTGGAAGGCACATTTAGGGTACACGATTTACATTGATGTAGAAGAGTAGCATTAGCTACGTGCTACCATCGTTAGTGGAGGATTGATACATCCTATTCCATGGGAATTTTGATCATGGATCACCTGTACCTGGTTGATGACCTAGAAGGTACAATTTAATGGGTGACTTGAGCCGATACAGAAAAGTGTGGAGCTAATTGCTTGACACCTATGAGTTACCGCGTGTACTTGGTTTGGATAACCAAGGTGGTACCTTCGTACTTATGATTTGCACCGAGGCGAATCACTTACGAGGCTAGACCACCTTTGGGTGGAAGATGCCGAAGACAACCTTCATGAAATAAAGAATTACTTCATGATTATGTTAAGATACTCTTGAGAGGTAGAATGTCTCTATTTCCTTGCTATGGAGCTATCCTCAGAGGTTTTTGAACCTTGAGTGGAGGAATTGAAGAGTTTGGGGTTTCGAGGCGATGGTCGATCGACTCGCTCGTTGCTACGCGAGTTTATGAGGGGTTTTGACTCATAGAGTGAGCGTATGTGGTTGGATAATCTCAATGGTACATCGGGATGTGTGATTGGCTAGGGTACAGAGGATGTGGAGTTAGCTGCGTCCTTACCTTTCGGAGAGGTATTGGACATTAAACAGAAGGTCAAAGAACGTCCACTGATTTTCAGTGGTTATACCCCCCGTTGTGAATTCACTAGTTCTCGAGACGTTGGAATTGATATCACCTCTACCTTATAGGTGTTGAGAGGTGGATTGAGATTGATGAATCGCTATGATTTGTTGGTACTCGTGATGGTGAAATTCGACGTTATTCTCATCAGAGTTTGGCTTACAGTGTACCATGCCACCGTGGATTGTCGAATGAGGGTGGTCACTTTTCGGCCTCTGGACCAACCCTCGTGGGATTTCACCGGCATCCGAGACGACGGCATATCTGTTATTTCTGCGCTCCAGGCACAGAGATTGTTATCACTGGGCTGTCAGGGTTATCTGTTATCGATGATTAGCGTGGATGACAGCAGTAGTGCCTCACTCCCGGATATTCCAGTTGTTCGGGAGTTCCCAGATGTCTTTCCAGAGGAGCTACCGGGTCTTCCTCCCAGGAGACAGATAGAGTTCACGATTGAGCTGATTCCGGGAACTGCGCCGGCGTCTAAGGCTCCATATCGCATGACACCGAAAGAGTTGGACGAGCTGAAGGTCCAACTCCAGGAGTTATTAGACCGAGGGTTCATCAGACCGAGCGTATCTCCTTGGGGTTCACCGGTTCTGTTTGTCAAGAAGACGGACGGTTCTTTGAGGTTATGCATTGACTACCGACAGTTGAATGCAGTAACCATCAAGAACAAGTACCCGTTGCCACGGATAGAGGATTTGTTTGATCAGCTCAGAGACACCTCAGTGTATTCTAAGATTGATCTGCGGTCCGAATATCATCAGCTGAGGGTTAGAGACTCAGATGTTCAGAAGACAGCGTTCCGCAGTAGATATGGGCACTATGAGTTCTTGGTAATGCCATTTGGGCTTACCAACGCTCCAGCGGTATTCATGGATTTGATGAACCGCATATTCCTGGAGTATTTAGATCAGTTTGTGATTGTTTTCATTGATGACATCTTGATCTATTCGCGTTCTAAGGAGGAGCATGCGCAGCATCTTCGCATAGTTCTGGAGACCCTCCGACGGGAGCACTTATTTGCGAAGTTCAGCAAATACGCATTCTGGCTATCCTCAGTCGGTTTTCTGGGGCACGTGGTTTCTAGCCGTGGTATTTCAGTAGACCCCCAGAAGATCGAGGCTGTCACCAGTTGGGAGCAGCCGAAGTCAGTTCAGGAGGTTCGCAGTTTCTTGGGATTAGCCGGCTACTACCGACGATTTGTTGAGGGCTTCTCGAGCATAGCTACGCCGCTGACACGCCTTACTAGGAAAGGCGTGAAGTTCACATGGACAGAGGCTTGTGAGGCTAGTTTCCAGGAGCTGAAGCAGAGATTAGTGTCGGCACCCGTCCTCGTTCTTCCATCAGGAGAGGACGGATTTGTGCTTTATACGGATGCATCTTATCAGGGATTGGGCGCCGTTCTGATGTAGCACGGGCGGGTAGTGTCTTATGCTTCTCGACAGCTGAAGGAGCATGAGAAGAACTACCCAGTGCACGATTTAGAGTTTGCAGTTATTATCTTTGCACTGAAGATCTGGAGGCATCATCTGTATGGGATCACATTTGAGATATTCACAGATCATAAGAGCCTCAAATATCTATTCACGCAGAAGGAGCTCAACCTCCGACAGAGGAGGTGGATGGAGTTCCTGAAGGACTACGATTGTACCATTAGCTACCACCCTGGGAAAGCTAATGTCGTTGCTGACGCATTGAGCAGGAAGTCCAGAGGGACTTTGGCCTGCCTCTGGGCATCAGTTACCGAGCTAGTTCAGGGTTTCTCAGAGTTGGGTCTAGAGGAGCAGGGTCGGACTGAGCAGGGTATTCTTGTGACTATGGTTGCTCAGTCTTCCATCCGGACGAGGATTCGAGAGGCCCAGGCCACTGATCAGCACCTGCAGTCCCTCGGCAGCCAGATAGCTTCAGCACAGCAGTCTGAGTTCACCAGAGATGACGAGGGTACTCTCTACTTCCGAGGGAGACTTTGCGTACCCGAGTCACATCCGGTCCGAGAGGAGTTACTCCAGGAGGCTCATCGCTCCCGATTTGCCATCCACCCGGGCGGGACCCGTATGTACCGAGACCTGAGGCGTTCCTACTGGTGGAACGGCATGAAGAAAGACATCGTGGATTTTGTAGCTAGATGCCTAGTTTGCCAACAGGTTAAGGCCGAGCACCAGAGACCTGCTGGACTACTTCAGAGGATTCCCATTCCCGAGTGGAAGTGGGAACACATTACTATGGATTTCGTGGTGGGATTGCCTAGGACCAAACGAGGCCTTGACGCGATTTGGGTGATCGTTGACCGATTGACCAAATCCGCGCACTTCCTAGCTATTCGGAGGACCGATTCGTTGGACAGATTAGCAGAGCTATATTGCAGAGAGATCATCAGATTACACGGCATACCATTGAGTATCATCTCTGACCGAGATCCGCGTTTCACCTCACGTTTCTGGCAGAGTCTGCAGAAGGCCATGGGTACCGAGCTCAGATTTAGTACCGCCTTCCATCCGCAGACCGATGGTCAGTCAGAGCGTACCATCCAGACCTTGGAGGACTTACTGCGAGCCTGTGTTATGGATTTCGGAGGCAGTTGGGAGGATCATCTGCATCTTGTCGAGTTCGCCTACAACAACAGCTATCATGCGGCTATCCAGATGGCCCCGTATGAGGCATTGTATGGTAGGCCTTGTCGGACACCCACCCTCTGGGAGGAGGTTGGGGAATCCCAGCTGTTAGGACCTCAGAGAGCTCAGCACGAGGCAGAGTTAGTCTGTACCATCAGACGCAGGATATCTGAGGCGTAGGATCGTCAGAAGAGCTATGCCGACCGGAGACGGAGACCTCTGGAGTTCTCCGTAGGTGATCATGTATTTCTGCGCGTTTCACCCACGAAGGGGGTGAAACGATTCGGTCTTCGAGGGAAGCTTGCTCCGCGCTACATCGGTCCGTTCCAGATTCTGGAGAGGGTGGGAGCAGTTGCTTATCGTTTGGCTCTTCCACCATCTATTACCGGTGTACATGATGTATTTCACGTATCTATGCTGAGGAAATACATACCAGACCCTTCACACGTGTTGTCGGATGTCTCAGTTCCACTTCAGCCTGACGCGACTTACGAGGAGATTCCTGTACGGATTTTGGGTCACCGGGAGCGTCAGTTGCGGAACAAGACAATCCGGCTTGTTAAAGTCGGATGGCAGCATCAGTCAGATGAGGAGGCTACCTGGGAGCTTGAGGATGTCATCCGAGCTCGCTACCCCTACCTGTTCACTTGAGGTATGTATGATTGTTACTGTTCAGTATTTATATCAGCATACTTCTTGATAGTGTTTACATTAGTGAATACCGAAATTTGGGGACCAAATTTTTATTAGTGGGGGAGGATGTAAAATCCGACACTTTTGACTAGGTTCCGGAAATTTTCGGAGAGTTACCGGGAAGGTTCCAGGGTTTCCGAAGCCTTGGACTTAAATTGGAGACTAAACTGTAATTAAAACAAATGGTTACAAGGGGCTAATGGGTTGGAAAGTATGACCTAGGGGTCAGTTTTGTAATAGGGCTAAGATTTGTAGGCTTTATTGCAAATGATCATGGATAAGAGCCGGTTAGGGCTTTGGTTCCGCCGCAGTATTCCATTCCCTGCCCGATCGAAGCCCACAGCCGCCACCGCTGCACCCAAGTCCTTCATCTCCCTCTTCGATCGGCACCGGCGACGAACACCAACACTTCGACCCCCACCCAGCCACTAGCTTCAGAAAACGAGTGAGATGACCCTCGACCTTATTCCCCTTCGGAGCTCACTGTCCTTAGTCGAGCTCGAGTCGGTAGGTTAGGGCAGCTGTGATCTTCCCTGCCGCCGGCCATCGGGATCATCTCCTTGCTCAGGAATCGCCGGAATTGGAAATAAGAGGGGGCGCGCAGGATATTGAGGTAAGTTGGTTGGTTTGCATCGATCGCTAGCTCTGGGATTCCAAATTGTGTCTGGTTTGTTTGGGGCAGGGTGGGAATTTGAGGATGGCCCTGAAGATGGACTGAATCCCTATTTCAGACGTGGATGGTTTGCTCAGTCCCGGATCCAAAGCTTGCTGATTCTTCTCTTCTTAATCCTCTCGTGGTTGAGGTAAGGATTTGAATTCCGGTGATGTTTGTACCCATGTGGATGATATTGCTGCGATTGGAGTTTGTTTCATGTGTTCGGTTGACAAATTGTATGCGTAGAGTTGATCTGGGATGTTCTCTGTGAGCAGCTGGTGAAGTTGAGTTTCCATCATTCTGCTGTGCGCCACCTCCCTGCGTGAGTGGGAGCTTTGGCCGTGGAGTGCTGCTCAGACTTCAGGTAAGGAATGTAAGACGGGTTTATTGTGTGCTGTGAAACCCATGCTCAAGATTCTTCCCATTGCTCAAACTTCAGGTTGAATCAGTTTAGTTGTAGCTATGTACTCCAATTAGAGCAAGAGATAAGTTCTATGAATTCAAATTTGATGAATTGGATGTGGATCTGTGTTTTGAGTTGGGTTAGGTTTAGATTAAACCTAAGTTGAGCCTAATTATGATAATTAGGTTTAATTAGCGATTAACCATTAGTAAAGGGTGTAAACCTAATGACCTAATCTTGATGATGTGAATTGGAAATGAAACTAATCTTAATTACGTGGAGTAATTAGGAACCTTTCATTTAATTATGGTTAATTAAATGGAAAGAGACGGATTCGGTAAACCCTAGAACGGATTAGGGATTAATTAGCTAATTATCTTTATTTGTAATAGCTAATTAAATCTATCCCCTGATACAGGGACTTGATTTGCTTTACGATTGCGGATTATATTGGACGGGTGGTTCTTCCGGCTTGATACGAATTTATACACTCTTGGAGGCGGGTACCCTTTGACTTATCTCTTTTGATATTGTCATGTGATTATGCATAGACTGTTATAGATAGCAGTAAGATTATACGCTATCCCTGTTTAGTATGCCTGTTCTGGATACTTGTTGGTTATCCCTGTTTAGTATGCCTGTTCTGGATACTTGTTGGTTATCCCTGTTTATTATGCCTGTTCTGGAAACCTGTTGTTTATCCTTGAGTTATTATACCTGTTATGGATACATGTGGTTTATCCCTGAGTTATTATGTTGTAGTTCCATACAGTCTCAGGTATTGTCATATCTATATGTATGCTTAGAGATCGTGTTGTATCTCCTGCCTTTGACCTTGAGGGATCTGTAGTTTCCAGTCAGTATACCGTGTAGGTTACCTGTATTTCCTGTTATAGGATCTCAGACTGAGACTTAGTATACTGAGGACTTGGGGAGGGAGGTATGTGTATCTATCATACACCATCCTTGCATTGTTGCATGCCGGCGATCAGCGACTCCCTTGTGGTTGAGCCTAATCGTCTTCCGGCACATGATATGCACACACGGCCACTCATGGGTTAGTGGATACCGCTGGGTGTGTGCATTTGCTCTGTATTGCTCCGCTCGTCCGCTCAGGGGTAGTGGTTTCGGAGCGTGGTAGCAAGCAGGGATCCCTTCTCTACGCATAGACCAGAGAAGATGAGAGAGATATCTCCCCCATATATACATGGGGCGGAGCGATAGCTCCACCAGCATCCTGTCCACTCGGTCACTCAGTAGCAGTGATGGCAGAGTGCGGACAGTGTCACGGCTCTACCCACTCGGCCGACACAGTATCGCCTGTCTCGGTGGCTTGACTGGAGTTAGGGGGTGACCATGGCATTGCACCATGTGCATATTTTGCATCGTGCATTGTTTGCTGCACTTATTTGCTGCACTTGTTTGACATCGCATATACTGGAGACTTGTTATCTGTGATTATCTGTCTATTGGTATTCCACTGGTATTTCATACCCTCTGTACAGGTTAGATGGATTCAGGTATGTACCTACCCAGTATTTTCAGTTCCAGTCTTTCCCTACTGTTGATATGAGACTGTATTAGCTGAACCCTTATTGTTGGTATAACTTTCTATGCATATCTGTTGGGTATTCGCTGAGCTATGGACTCACCCCGTTGCCATACATTTTATTTCAGGTTGATGCCTGCCAGGAGATCCCTAGCAGCCAGTCCCCAGCTCCAGAGGAGCTCTTTTTGGTTTACGTGGTTTTGTTATGGACCCTGTAGTATTCCTATGCTTCCGTTGTGATGTTTTAACCATGTATGCACGTTTTATTCGAAGGTATTGTATTTTTTTTAGTCCTATGTAGGACTTCGTTTGGTTTTGGCTTTGTTCCTGCCCCCGGCAGCTCAGGTGAGTTCGGATTTTGGTTTTACGACGTATAGTCATTTATGCAGTTATATATGTGTGGATTGGAGGACTGAGGCCCTTTAAACTGCGTGGTTGTGCAAATATATATATTGTGGGTGTTATATTATCTGTGTGTATGTGTAAATTGTCCGCCGGACAGGGGAGGTGCTGTCCGATTTTCTATTGGATCAGCGGCTCCTGGGTCTCGGGGCGTGACAATTGAAATTGTCCCTAGTCGATGAATTGATAAATACGGACACTATCAATTCTGTTGAGACTAGCATGGGTTATTCTCTAATCAGCTGATTCTCACTGGCTGGTGACATTGGGATGTCCGGAGATAAACATGAATGCTAGTTAAGGGAACTAGTTCATTGGAGTGACTGGCTGTAAAACTTCATATGGAAGTCTACATATAGATATGTCAATGAAGTTCTTACTGCAGCTTAAGTGCGATGTTCCTTTGACTTGCGGTGTTCAAGTCATCTTGGTCATGGAGACTTATACTTTGACATCTTAAGCAAACATCTCCAAGGAGGTGTGGACTCAGGATGATTGGGTATAAGCCGAAGTGCCCGAAGATGTTTGAACAACCTACAAAATTCACCACTCCTTGCGAGGAGATGTATACCCAAGGCCTATCGTCGGATTGTTACTCGAAGCCTCTGGCCAGAGCATGACATGTTTAGAGTATGAATCTTTTAATTACATGAGAGTAATTAGAAATCCATAGGACGAGAAAACATTACTTGGGCTAGGTGTGACGTAGTCATCCTAGTGGGGACTGACACGTATAGACCATGTCCTGAACCAAGTGGGTATAAGATGGTGAAGGGAATGGGGCACGATTCATTATAGCTGCTGAAGGGTTTCAGAATTGTTTCTGAGGTCAACCGTTGATTTTTCGATTAATTGGGGATCATGATGTACTACTTGGTGCCACTCATGATCGTTCTATAATTGGTTAATTATAGACGACCAACATAAATCGAAAGTCTATTTAGTCACAGGCACTACGAGTAATCCGAGGGATTTAAAACGAGTTGAAAATTAGATTTTCCAATCAAGAGAGATTATGTTTGGTTGAGCCAAACGATAAGTCAAATCTGAATTTTTCAGAGACGCATCGGAAGCGTAAAATGGCTAAGTCTTTTGAAGACTTAATAGATGAATTAAATGAGTTTAATTCATTGGGGCGTGGCTTGGATTGGCCGACCAAAGAGGGTCCCCACCCTCTTTGCTTGGCCGGCCACAACAAAGGGAGAAAACCAAATTGTTTGGTTCAATTTATAAAATAAACCAAGCGTGGTTTGTTTTATAAAATTATGGATGATATAAATTTTTTATATAAACCAAGGTTTGGTTTATTTTTCATGGAAATTAAAATGAACCATGGATTGGTTTATTTTATTTTATAAAATCAATCATGGATTGATTTACCATGATAAAGAAATTTATAAAAAGAAATTTATATAAAGAAATTTATATAAAGAAATTTATTTTTCATGGAAATTAAAATGAACCATGAATTGGTTTATTTTATTTTATAAAATCAATCATGGATTGATTTACCATGATAAAGAAATTTACATATATAAATTTATATAAAGAAATTTATATAAGAAATTTCTTTCCATAAGAAAAAGGAGACTTGATTGATTTTTATCACGAATTAAAATATGATTTTAACCATGATATAAAATCAAGACTTGGCATGATGGAATAAATCATAGAAAATTTATATGATAAATTTCTTATGAAAATTTATTCCATAAGAAAAAAGAGACTTGGCGGTTGAGAGGCCACTATATAAAGGACCCAAGGCAAGACTTGGAATTCATTCGAAATAATCAAAGTATTCTTGCCTGGGATCTCTCCCTCTCCTCCCTTCTTTCTCTTGGCTGGCCACATGCCTCCTCCCCTTTTCTTCTTGCCGTGAGCACAAGGAGAAGCCTCGAGGCGACGAAGTTCTTCCGTTGGGACGATCTTCCTCTCCGGCCATCATCACCTTGGGATTGGGCGTAAGTCATCTTCCTCCTCCTCGCCGGAATTGTGATTCCGACCTACCTTGGTGGTGAGTTTTTCGATATGATTACTTCTCTCTTGGTTTTTCTTGTCGCGTTCTCGGAGAATCTAGTAGTTCTCGAGAACACGAAACTCGTGGCTTTGCGAAGTCATCCCGAAGATACTCGACGTGGACGCGAATAGAGGCGGAGATTCCGAGGGACGCTTACGGTTGGATCTCGTCCCTTTTTCTTCGAGTTACGCGAGGTAATACGTAAATTAGTTTACATTTCTGTAAAATTTTAAATATATGATCATGCCTACATAAGATAAGGTTGCATGCTTAGATGTGTGGTTAAATAATCTGAGAAATTATTTATGCTAAATCTTCCGCTGCACGTAATTAATTTTAAAATTATGAACTCGCATCCATGTCAACATGCACCCGGACCCAACAGTGGTATCAGAGCCGGTTAGTGTTCGACATAATCATATAATTGTTTTGCGGAAAACTTTGTCATAATCTAAATTTTGCAAAAATTTCCAATTATGGAAACTTTCCAATTATGGTAAATTTCCGATTTAGGAATTTCAAGGTTTGGAAATCCTCATGAAAATTTCGCAAACTATTGAAATATCCCTGTTTTTGAAATTTTATGATAATTGTGAAAACTTTCTATTTTTGGAAACTTTTCAATTTTGGAAATTTCCAATTTTGGAAATACGTAAGTTTTCTTTGTACCAGAATCATACAATTATTCTCAAAACCTTTTATTTTTGGAAACTTTCCATTTATGGAAAGCTCACAATTTTGGGCACTTTCTTTCAAGAAAGTCTAGACAAATTTATGGAAACATTAATTGACAATTAAATTCAAATTGGTTTTTAAATTATTAACAAAATTCTTTACTTTGGGGAGTGCCTCGGGGAGCCACCCAAATTAAAGTTAGTTGTTAAAATTTAATTTCCTATTTTGAATATGAATTGTTAAAATTGATTTGGGTAGGCCTCGGGGAGCCATCCAAATTATATTATTAACAAGTTCTTTAATTGTCAAGTTTAATTTGGTTATGCCTCGGGGAGCAGGCCAAATTAGATTTACAACAAATTTCTTTTCTTTGGGGAGTGCCTCGGGGAGCCACCCAATGTAAATAATTTATTGTAATTAATTATTCATAAATAAAATATGTGATCAAATCTTGGAAATTTTGAGGTGATTCTCAAACGATAATTTCCTTATTTGATTTATAAGATGATGCTCTTACATATTGTTGTCTCCAAAATTAATTAGGAAAATTGTTTCCTATAGAGTTTATTTCCTTAACTAAGATTTTCATGAAAATAATATGTGGTTGAATTAAGGGAATCTATATCTTAATTTAATAAGATTTGATTTAGAGAATTCAAAGTCTTAAACATATTATTTCCGAAATTGATTATGACAATTTAGGAAATTGTTTCCCAAAACAATTCCTTGAATAAAGTATGAAATTGGAATTAGGAAATCCGATTCCTAATTCAATTAACGAGACTTGATAAATTAAGTCACATACATACTTTATTAAGGAAATCGTTAGTACATGACATAATTATATGTCATGAATGTGCTTGAAAGAAAAAGATGAGACCCGACACCCCTTACAAAATATTAAGGCCAACACCTTCCATTAATATGGTTAGAACCGAAGTTTTGTTTCTCGTTTGAGTTAATGGACACATCCATGCCCGGCTTGAACCTCAACATGTTCAAACCATGGAATTAGTTTATGATTAATATAGTTGGAGTCAGAGGTCAATCCTTAGTTTTGGTTGTTGGACACATCCAAGCCTGACTAAACGGTTGAATGAGCTCCAACCATATTAAAACTATTTCTTGATTAATGGGTCAGCCTTAAGCTCGGAGCATTGATTTGTTGTGCCACAACCAAGGTCGATGTAAAGAGAGGTGCAGTTGGGTGTTATGTATATTGTTGCATACTTGTTAATGAGTTAACAACCCAATGATTTATGCAAACATTCAATTAGTTGATAGCATAATGTGATAGTTACATATGTGTGATATGTAATCGGTATAATTACCTACCTTCATAGCTAAGAATGATTTGATAGATCACAGCCATGGTTATTCTTATCTATGGTTGGATATCAACCTATTTGGAGATGTTCCTATGATCTCCCGAATTGATAAAAAGGGTTATTCAATTCGAAAAATAAATAGGATTTACTTAATGTATATTGATGCATTCTTTATCATTCTTCTCACATAAGCTCAATTTGTATTTCTAGGATAATCACCTGATCATGTCTTGTCTGAATTTGCGTTCCATTTTGGACACCAATAAGTTAACTAAGGACAAAAGGATTGAAAAGGCACCAAAAGGCACTTGCCATCACTGCGGCAAGGAGGGCCACTGGCGAAGAAACTGCAAAGTTTATCTTGAGTCCTTGAAGAAGAAGGCATTCGATGCCCCATCCTCTTCAGGCATCTTCGTTATTGAATGCCACACTATTTCCTCGTACACCTGGGTACTTGATACTGGGTGTACCTCACATATATGTAATGACATACAGGGGCTAAGGAATAGAAGAAGACTCGTCAAGGGAGAAGCGAATTTGCGAGTTGGAAATGGAGCAAAGATTGCTGTTGTTTCCATCGGAACATATTTGCTAAAGCTCCCTACTGGACTTATCTTATAATTGGATAATTGTTATTTTATTCCTTCGTAAATAAAGAACATTATATCTATTTCATGCTTGAATGAAAAGGGTTACCATTTAACTTTTAGTAACAATTGTTGTTACATAACTTTAAATGGTGTTCTTTATGGGACCGGAACTTTATGCAATGGTATCTACACGTTAGATTTATCCGGTGACATTTTCAATGTTGAAGTTAGTAACAAACGTGCTCGAATAGATAATCAAATAGACTCCTATACGTGGCATTGTCGTCTTGGCCATGTAAGCAAGAAACACATGACCAAATTACACCGATGTGGAATTCTGGAATCATTTGAACCCGGTTCATTTGATACATGCGAATCATGCTTAAAAGGTAAGATGACCAAATTACCCTTTTTCGAAAAAGGTAAACCAGTGGGAGAATTGCTTGGACTAATACATACTGATATATGTGGACCAATATCAACTCTTGCACAAGGAGGCTATAGCTACTTCATTACCTTTATCGATGATCACTCACGATTCGGGTATGTGTTCTTAATGAAACACAAATCTGAAGCTTTTGAGAAATTCAAAGAATTCAGAAGTGAACTAGAGAAACAGCTTGGCAAAAATATTAAGATACTTCGATCCGATCGGGGTGGTGAATACTTGAGTCAAGAGTTTCAAGATTATCTTAGGGACAATGGGATATTGTCTCAATGGACTCCACCGTATACACCACAGCATAATGGTGTATCTGAGAGGCGTAACCGAACCTTGATGGACATGGTTAGATCTATGATGAATCATGCAACTCTTTCAAAATCCTTTTGGGGCTATGCGCTTAACACAACTATTTACTTGCTAAACAGTGTCCCGACCAAGGTTGTCTCTACTACTCCATATGAGACGTGGAATAGTAAGAAACCTCATTTAACTCACCTTAAGGTATGGGGTTGTCTTGCTTATGTAAAGCGGACTGTATCTGACAAATTGGATGCTAAGTCTGATAAATGTCTATTTATTGGATACCCTAGGGAAACGAAGGGTTACCAATTCTATCATCCCTTGGAACAAAAGGTGTTTGTTTCAAGGCATGCTGTATTTCTGGAAAAAGAATTTCATTTACAAGAAAACAGTGGGAGTAGTATTGAACTTGAAGATGTTCAAGAAACTCTAATAGACATTAAAGAGACACCTAGTCCAGACCCACAACTAATAACTCATAATGATGAGCTATCAGTTGAACCTAAAACAACACCACTTCTTCGTAGGTCTGATAGGATACGCAATATTCCAGAGAGATACGGATTTCTCATAAGTGAATCGAACGACGTGTTACTCGTTAACAATGACGAACCTATCAGTTATGAAGATGTTATGATAATTTCAGAAAGGGATAAATGGCTTGAAGCCATGAAGTCGGAAATGGATTCCATGCACGAAAATCAAGTATGGGACTTGGTTAACCCGCCTGAAGGGATTAAGCCCATAGGGTGCAAGTGGGTTTTCAAGAAGAAAACCGACATGGAAGGTAATGTTGTTACCTTTAAGGCTAGATTAATGGCAAAAGGATATCGTCAGAAACAAGGAATTGATTATGATGAAACCTATTCGCCAGTAGCTATGCTTAAATCCATTCGGATGCTCCTGGCCATAGCAGCTCATTATGATTATGAGATATGGCAAATGGATGTGAAAACAGCTTTCCTTAATGGAAACCTGCTTGAGGATGTATACATGATACAACCTGAAGGTTTCACTTCGGTTGACAAAACCAAAGTATGCAAGCTTCGACGATCCATATATGGACTAAAGCAAGCATCCAGGAGCTGGAACATCCGTTTTGATGAGACAATCAAAGAGTTTGATTTCTCACAAAATCTTGACGAACCTTGTGTGTATAAGAAGGTTAGTGGGAGTGCAGTCGTATTCCTAGTCTTATATGTCGATGACATATTACTTATAGGAAACGATATATCAGTCTTACAGTCATTAAAAATTTGGTTGTCCAAAACTTTCTCCATGAAAGACCTGGGAGAAGCAACCTATATCCTTGGGATTAGAATCTATAGAGATAGATCAAAATGGTTGCTTGGTCTTTCGCAGTCTACATATATAGACCGAGTGCTAGAAAGGTTTAGCATATCGGAATCCAAGAAAGGTTACCTTCCCATCAGGCATGGGATCAACCTTTCGAAGTCTATGTGTCCGTGCACAGAAGACGAGAGGATTTGCATGAATAAGATTCCTTATGCATCCGCGATAGGATCTATCATGTATGCTATGTTATGTACTAGGCCCGATGTATCGTATGCTCTGAGCGTCACAAGCAGATACCAGTCTGATCCAGGAATGATTCATTGGGCAGCTGTCAAGACAATCCTCAAGTACTTGAGAAGAACTAAGGATGTGTTCCTAATATATGGAGAAGGTGATACAGATAGATAAGGATGACTCCAAATCTCAGTCTGGATACGTATTTATTTTGAATGGAGGCACAATAAGTTGGAAGAGTTCCAAGCAAGACACCATAGTGGATTCTACCACGGAAGCGGAATATATTGCAGCTTCGGAAGCAGCAAAGGTAGCAGTCTGGATCATGAAGTTTATCTCAGAACTTGGTGTGGTTCCAACCATTGATGAAGCAATACCAGTTTATTGCGACAACAATGGAGCTATTGCACAAGCGAAGGAACCAAGGTCTCAACAACGATCCAAACATGTGCTTCGCCGCTATCATCTGATCAGAGAGATTATAAGTAGGAATGATATACAAATTGAGAAAATTCCCACTGAAAGGAATTTAGCGGATCCTTTAACTAAGGCCTTGCCTCAATGCAAGTTTGAGGGTCATGTTAGAGCCTGTGGTATTGGATACCGTAGCGATTGGCATTAGGGCAAGTGGGAGTTTGTTAGTGATATGAGAAATGTGCCCTAAGGCAATCGCCTTATGATTGTAATCATTTATTTTAATAAATGAATATTCACTATTGGAGTATACATGTTTATGTATTTGATTGAGATCTTAAACTCATTTACTGAATGTCCGCAATACAATTCACAGCATGAGAGAATTTGTGATGAATTCACTACTAGTGATTATCACTACATGTGCAATTATGAAGTATTGAAATTGTCCCTAGTTGATGAATTGATAAATACGGACACTATCAATTCTGTTGAGACTAGCATGGGTTATTCTCTAATCAGCTGATTCTCACTGGCTGGTGACATTGGGATGTCCGGAGATAAACATGAATGCTAGTTAAGGGAACTAGTTCATTGGAGTGACTGGCTATAAAACTTCATATGGAAGTCTACATATGGATATGTCAATGAAGTTCTTACTGCAGCTTAAGTGCGATGTTCCTTTGACTTGCGGTGTTCAAGTCATCTTGGTCATGGAGACTTATACTTTGACATCTTAAGCAAACATCTCCAAGGAGGTGTGGACCCAGGATGATTGGGTATAAGCCGAAGTGCCCGAAGATGTTTGAACAGCCTACAAACGATTCACTACTCCTTGCGAGGAGATGTATACCCAAGCCTATCGTCGGATTGTTACTCGATGCCTCTGGCCAGGGCATGACATATTCAAAGTATGAATCTCTTAAATACATGAGAGTAATTAGAAATCCATAGGACGAGAAAACATTACTTGGGCTAGGTGTGACGTAGTCAGCCTAGTGGGACTGACACATATAGACCATGTCCTGAACCAAGTGGGTATAAGATGGTGAAGGGAATGGGGCACGATCCATTATAGCTACTGAAGGGTTTCAGAATTGTTTCTGAGGTCAACCGTGATCTTTCGATTAATTGGGGATCATGATGTACTACTAGGTGCCACTCATGATCGTTCTATAATTGGTTAATTATAGACGGCCAATATAAATCGAAAGCCTATTTAGTCACACGCACTACGAGTAATCCGAGGGATTTAAAACGAGTTGAAAATTGGATTTTTCAATCAAGAGAGATTAGGTTTGGTTGAGCCAAACGATAAGTCAAATCTGAATTTTTCATAGACGCATCAAAGCGTAAAATGGCTAAGTCTTTTGAAGACTTAATAGATGAATTAAATGAGTTTAATTCATTGGGGCGTGGCTTGGATAGGCCGGCCAAAGAGGGTCCCACCCTCTTTGCTTGGCCGGCCACAACAAAGGGAGAGAACCAAATTGTTTGGTTCAATTTATAAAATAAACAAGTGTGGTTTGTTTTATAAAATTATGGATGATATAAATTTTTTATATAAACCAAGGTTTGGTTTATTTTTCATGGAAATTAAAATGAACCATGGATTGGTTTATTTTATTTTATAAAATCATGG